>JAFVLL020027488.1:0-50596 GCA_021397915.2 Tor tambroides
GGGTCTCACCTTGGTCTCACAGTTCTGGAACATCTCCAAAGCTTCTTCCACCTGAGTCTTCTCAAAACCCAGCCGACAGAGACGGTCACATGACATCAGGTAACTCAAAATCTGGAGAAAATCAAGAGAGAATGAGACACAGAATGTTTATATTTATATATATGTGTGCGTTTGCATGCAGTGCGTGTTACCTGATCAGGATTCTTGGGCCCTGTCCTCTGCAGTGCTAGTATGGCAGTGTGCAGTGTGTATCCATGTTGTGTAACAGCTTCAAGAAGATCCCTTTCTTCCTGACTCAAAGCGCACAGCAGATCCTGTAGCCCTGCGGACGTCCGCGGACGCACATCCTAAACCACAAAATCAGCTCATCAGTAATTGTAAATTAAAGGGATAGTTCACCCAAAAATGAAAATTCTGTCATTAATTACTCACCTTCATGTTGTTTCAAACCTGTAAGATCTTCGTTCATCCTCAGAACACAAATTAAGATATTTTTGATGAATTCTGAGCTCTCTGACCCTCTCATAGGGAGCAAGGGTCCTAACACGATCAAGATACTCCCCAAAATGGCGCCAGGGTGACGTGGAAACGACGAATTGTTGAATTTTTGTCATTATTTTTGTTTTCTTTGCACACAAAAAGTATTCTCATAGCTTCGAAAAATTACGGTTGAACCACTGATGTCCCATGGATTAATTTAACGATGTCCTTACTACCTTTCTGGGCCTTGATCATGTTAAGATCCTTGCTGTCTATGGGAGGGTTAGAGATCTCTCGGAATCCATCAAAAATATCTTAATTTGTGTTCCTAAGACGAAAGAAGGTCTTATGGGTTTGGAACAACATGAGGGTGAGTAATTAATGACAGAACTTTCATTTTTGGGTGAACTATCCCATTAAGACCTATGAAGAAGATCTATGGCTCTACAGTGTGTGTTACATGTGAGGATGGTTTCTGAGGCCTGGCAGAGGGCAGCGGTCCTGCGGACGAGGGTCTCGGCTGTAGGAGTGTGTGTGAGTTTCGTCGCCCACTGGTTCTTGTTACAGCGGGTTTCCTGCGGGGTGCTCTGGAGCCGTGAGGGCTGCCCTGCGGTGTCTGGCTGAGACCAGGGGGGATGGGCTTACGTATGTCTTTTACAGAGGAGGCAGAGCTTGGACGGGCCTTGTGGAGCATGTTAGAAGGGGCAGGGCGAGGGGTGGAGCCTCCCTGGGTCTGACGGGCAGAAATCCGCGGGCACTGTGGGCCTGAACTCTTCGGTCTTTCGTTGCTACGAACAGTATCATCCTCAGACGAGCTCTCGTTGTCTTCTCCGTAGCCGCCCTCGAAGTCTGTGTCGGCGATGAGAAACTGGACCGCCCGAAGTGGGCGGAGCTTACGTGAGTCAGCAGCGCTGAGGCTTAAGCTGCGGGGGCGTGGGCCCAGTTCCCATAATTCTGCGCTTCTGAGGCGCACCCTGCAGTTCTGCTGAGGGCTGCTGAACATCAGCCAATATGGCGGGCAGGTGGGACACACACTCTGGGGTGTTTTTTTGGCTTTCCTGTTCTTCCGCTGCTGTTCTTCCCATGCAGCCATAATCTTTTTCTCCAGAGTGAATGAATACTGTCGAACAGGACAACATGTGAACACTGTTATATAAAGATACATTTAACATCAAATTTCAAATGTATATGATGAATATAAGCAATATATATATCTATATAGACATATATCTATATCTATCTATATCTATATCTATATATACACACACACACACACACACACACTCAAACCAAAAATTATTCAGACACCAGATATATTATATATATATATTAGTGCTGTCAAACATTAATCGCATCCAAAATAAAAGTTTTTGTTTACATAATATATGTATGTGTACTGTGTATATTTATGTATAAATACACACACATACAGTATATATTTTGAAAATATTTGCACGTTTATACATTTATATATTCATATTCTTATATATGATGTCTTATATATAAATATATTTAATATATAATCATAACATATTTTTCTTAAATATATACATGCATGTGTTTGTATTTATATCCATAATAAATATATACAGTACACACATATTCTTTTATTTTGGATGCGATTTGCTTTTATTTTGGATGCGTTTGACAGCACTAATATATATATATATATATATATATAATAGTTTATTGTTACATTCTGACCTTTGTTTCACGCAGTATTTGAGCACAGTCTGGGATCGTAAGTTCAGGAGCTGTGACTGGCTCTTTTTGACCCAGCTGTATCTCCACAGAGTCCAGAGCAACTTTAAATGGAACCTCATCCAGACTACACATTCTGCTGATATGCACAAACAATTTAGGTAAGTTAATACTATATCTGTAAATCAGTATCTGAGTATTTCTGTTGTTTATATCTCTGTAGATGCACATTCCTTGAACACTTTGTTGTCACATGACTGTTTTTAAGCATAAAAAGCATTATTTTAGTATTATTTATATAATATTATAGTTTCTATTTAGAATTTGAATGAGCTTTTTTAGATTTTGTTTCCATTTTGATTTTAGTTCATTTTTTGTCATTTTATTAGTTTTTGTTATTTTTAAATATTACTGTTTAAGTTTAATTTAATGCTAACAATTATATAACAATAACAACCCTGGCATAAACATTTTTTAAATGGAATTAAAGCATAAAAAGGTGTTAGAACTGTGTTTGAACACAGTAAATGAATATATCCCACCTCAAAGGTCTTGACGTTTTGAATGTACAATTTAAATCATAGTACTACAAATAATTTCCTTGTAGTAAAAACTCTCAAATCACTAAAACACTAGGCTAATTTAAATTACAAATTCGTTTTCAATTAAAAATTTAATTCGATTTCAGTTTATATAATGTAGTCATATATATAAAATAATGTAATATTTTACTGTGTAATAATATATTACAATGCTCAATTATTGTAGTAAAAATGTTTACATTATTTAAATGACAAAAACAATCATTATGTAAATAATCATATTTCTAATAATATTTAAACATTTGCTGTGTCTAGTATTTTGCATGCAACCAAGTGTAACTGTAAATTGGTTTATCTATAGATGAGTATTGATTACAGGACATTAAATGAAAATTCCTTACCTGTAGTTTTGATAGTGTCTGTGAGCTGATGGATGTGTGTGTATGTGTATTGTTCCTCGGTTGCAGAGTGTCAGACTGTACTAATCAGCTTCACGTGTGCGTAATAACAGAAGCATAACGTCTCTATGTGAATCAACAGGCTTACACACACACACACACACTCTATCAGGCTTATACTCTGACTCACACAATAATCCTTTCATATCCTGACGGAACAAACACACACACACGTCATAGAAATATCATGAACCGTGATGCTGACTGTGTAATAATACATTATCAGAAGCATGAACATTCTCAGTGCGTTATTGTTATTAGTTCGAAGGCGTAGTGTCTGTTTACTCTCTGTGAATCTGAAAAAGGCTGAGACATCAGGAAATGACACAGCAGGCGCTATCACAGATAACACACAAAGTATTGGGCCATATTGCATAAGCAGGGATGATTTGTGTGGTTTGTGGCGCCCTCTAGAGGTCCTAAACTAAAACAGCAGGATTGTTTGTTTTCTGAGCTAAAAGTACGTTAAAGTCGCGTCGCCAGTGCTTTAATGTCATTAAGACAAACAGTTACACTGATTTAAGTTTATTTTGGGTTTGTTCTTATGTTGTTTTTTTCGGGGGGGGGGGGGGGGAGGGGGGGGGTTGAATTATAAAAAAGAGAATTTTATAAAAGTACTATACAACATTTTAATATTAACACTGGTGTCATCATGGTTGTATAGAAGCTTGTTTCTGCCAAAGAATAAGAAATAGAAAGGTAGTTATGACTTTTTCTCTCACAATTCATACTGTTTGTCAGAATTGTGTTATGCAAACTCAGAATTATGACTCTTTTCCTTGCAATTTACATCTCGCAATTCTGACATTTTTCCTCAGAATATTTTGTTTTGTTTCCACAATGGAATAAAAAACAGAAAATAAAAGAATCACAGAATTCCGAGGAAAAAAAATCAGAATTGTGATGAAAAAAGGTCTGAACTGCAAGATAAAAAGTCGCCTTTTAGAAATGTCGCCTTCTGGAAACAGACTTCAATATGGTTTCCATGTTTTCTGATCAATTAATTTCCATATTTTTAATGATTTTTCTATGACTTTTAGATTTTTGTCTTCTTAATTAAAAATGCATTGAAAAAATTATTCCAGCCTAAGAAATGCTTTAGAACTGAGCTTGAATGTCTATGGACTACAAGAACTTCTGACTTTTTAACGACCTTTTAACATTTTATAATGTTAAAATGTTACTTCACATGTAACTTGTGAAGTTGCCTGTTATTTCCAGGACCTCATTTCATATTTATTATTGTATTATTAATAAACACAACAAAGTAGTGTTTCTAATAAAACACAAACAAGTCTTGTTTAAAAACATATTCATAGTTTTATTATTAGCAATTAACTCAGTAATGTAGAGCTAAATACCATGAGATATGCAGTTGTAGGTAAAAAGCAGTTTTGTGAAATCATCACTGGCAATAAACACAACAGTAAATATATGATTTCAGTGAAATGATGTGAAAGAAAATGACAAATTGATGATGGGTGAGCAAAAACACACACGTTCTCCAGGTTACAGACATCTGCTGATACTTTCACTCTCTCTCTCAAGTTCTTTCTGTGACACAGAATCGTGCCCATACTGCTAAAATGAATTTAAACTACACTCAAATTATTATATACAAATACAATTCAATACAACATATTGCTACGGTGTGACCCGCAAACATTCAGCGTGACGCAACGCAATTTCTCTCTCTCTCTCTCACACACACAATATTCCTGTTTCTCTCTAATGCAATTGATGAAACTGTAACTGCTGCTTTGGAAATGGAAGATGGGAGCAAACCAATGGTCCCGCCCTAGTTTGTGATTGACAGAGACAATATCCAATGACCTCACATGAACCCTTTATCATGCACTATGAATCATTAAATCCCTTTCTGCAATCCCTTTCTTTCACCTGAATATGTACATGAAATAGAAACAGGGAAGCGTAACAATATCTGCATCCCAATTTGCATACTATCCATACTATAAAGTATGCAAAATTTTGTTTAGTGTGCCACTTCATAGTATGTCAAAAAATCATAGTATTTCAAAAAATATTATCCTAAAGGTGCCTGGATGGTATACTCTTTCTATGGATGCCTTTTGAGCCAATTTTAGCCACAATCCCCTTGCGCTACAGAAGAGGCGGAGCTTGTAACAGTTCTTTTTTTAGTTGTAATAGTGAATAATTATACATTTGAAGGCCTAAACCGCAGTTTTAAATAAATGTAAAAGTGATCATAAATTTATTTACATGTCAATGTTTACATAAAATGTGTTAATTTTAATACACAGCAATACTAGCATACTACACACTCAAGTATGCATTATCCTGTCACCATTTAAGTACATATCTGTAGTATGCAGAAGCAAGCAAACTGGGATGCAGCTTGTGTGCGTCTCACACGTCACTCTGAAGTTCGTCTCTATATTGCTATTGCCTGGAACACACACTCATGCCTCAAAATAACACTACAACAAGGACAAAATGCTGAAGAATGTGCCGTCCCTGGTTCATACTAATGCTTCACACACACAATCAAATATCCTTGCATACGCCTCGATGGGAGTCTGACCCCAAAGCTCACATTCTCATCAATTATGTGCCGAACAGGAACAGGAAGATAAAGAATAATTGCATGCTGAGAATATCAAGTGCGTTAAATATATCTAAAATACTGTAACAAATGTTAACACTTGCTTTTAATGATTGCACATACATCCGCGTAGTGATATCCGGGTAAGGTCAGGGTTAGATTCATCCTGATATGTCTCAAAAGCAGTTCAGAGCCTTTACTGCAAGTGTAAACGCTATGATCAGAATCTGGAGTGACTCTAGTTTGATTAAAGTGAGTTTGCTGCCAATCCCTCTGATTGGAAACGCTCCTGTGTACTTTGGAGAGCCAAAGTACTGCTGAAGAACCAAACTGCGTTGTTTTAGGTACATAAGGACACTTTCTTTAAGAGGGAGAGTATTAATATCTTCTCTTTGACTATGTAAAATGTAAAAATATGTTTTGTTCTTCTTTGTTTCTCAGAGTGTTTAGTCTTTGGTAAACTTTACAGTGCTCTTGTTGTGGTAGAAAAATATCCAATCTGTACTCTCGAACTAATCTGGGGTGGGTTTCCCAAAAGCATAGTTAGTTAACTATGGTTGTTAGTTCCACTGAACTCTATTGGTAACGACGGAACTTGGGAGCATAGTTGGCTTTTGGGAAACGCACCCCTGTACGATATATCAGGATCTGATAAAAACATATTTGAGTGAAATTACTGATGAAAGATGATTTTGCCACTTTCCATAAATCTCTCTCTACATCTACATATACACAGACACATATAAAGTAAGGCATGTAAGACTCATTCATTCACTGACCGAACCTGACCACTAGAGGACCCTTATTTTGGCGCCCCTTGCACAAACTCAGATATGCGATGATTATATAATAGCTATCCAATAGTTACTGGAATCATAAATCATGATGCAGCTAATGTCAGATCAGTGGTTTCCTGCTGATATACATGAGTCCCTACAGCAGAATGAAAGCGTAACTAAACACACCGGCAGAAAACCCACAACACACTCACACATACACACGTCATGCAGTTTCACTTGTTTATAAAAGCAGCTCTATAAATGTGCCATTATCTGTGGAGTTAAATATGACTTCACTTTGTCACTTTTCATCCTGTAAACGGTTTGTTCGGACTCTCTGCATGGTATTAAAAGTAAACCAAACCCAAACACATTCACCACAATTCAAACGATACGGTTTGCTCAAATAAGATCACACGTCTGTACAGCGCATATGTCTACATGTCACAGCCTCATCGGCTGTGATAATCGATCAGATAAGCACGCCCTGTGGCTGCTGCAGGATCTTGATCACTCTGCTGAGAGATTCGGTAGTGGCGAAGGCCAGATACTGACAGCACAACCAGTCCTCCAGACTCACGCCGCAGCCCGTGTCCAAAGAACGCTCTGCGAACTTGATCATCATAAGCGTTCGTTTCAGGTCCAGCCAGTTCTGCAGGACGGTGTGGCGCTGGACTGTCCCAGCGGGGGGGTTCAACGAATTGAACAAATCCTCTCGGGGGCCCCAAAGCAGACACTGCAAACATGCCCTGGCGTCCGCCATCTGGATGCGCTCAGAAGGGTTGGGATTGAGCAGCAACGTGGCGAGCTGTTGAAGACCGTTGGAGTAGAGGGATCGCAGGGGTAGCTGGGGCAAGTCAGAGCTGCAGTATTCTCTCTCCTTTAGCTCCGGACTTTCCTCGAATGGGTTCGGTCGATGCAGCATCTCGTAGATCAGTATTCCGGTCTGGAATTCGTCGCACTTGCGGTATTGAGTGGCAGTGAGGAGCTCAGGTGCCAGACGGGACTGGTCTCGGAGCGAAGCGGGTTCCAGCACCACGTTCTTGAGTTTGGCCTGAGAGAAGTTGCTGATGATGAGCCGGGCGGGGCAAGCGGAAGCCGTGGCGGAGGAAGGTCCGGATGCAGCGTTGTTGTTCGGTTCCATGAGCTCCAGGTTCCAAGGGTTCCCGGGCTGACAGTGCACCAGGAGGAGGTTCTCGAGCCGGAGGTCACAGTGCGTGACATGGTAGGGTTTCATGTGCTCTAGTCCCGCACACAGCTGCAGCAGCAGGAGACATACCTGGCGTTCGTACAGCTCAGGGTTTCTCGCGTGCCTCTCCACACCTTCCCGTACGAAATCTGCCACCGTCTGGAACGGCACCTCTCGAGTGATCACCACAACACGGCTGCAGAGTTTCCCACCCGGACCTGCTGCATCTCTCTCATCCTCCTTTCCTTTACTCTCTTCTCCTCCTTCCGTAGAGCCTTGCTTGTCTTCTCCATCCTCCTCTCGCTCCCAGGGCAGCAGACGTGCTGGAACGTCTGCCAGGAAGTGCCCACAGTCCTGCTGGATGTTGAAGTGCACAGCGATACTCTGCCGAACTGCTAGGCTGTGAAAAAACTGCTGCTGAGTCTCCTTCACCACACCCCTACAGATCTGAGATCAGACAGAAAGAGAATGTTAATCTCTGCATATAGATGCAAATCTGAGCTGACTACCTAGGCAACATTTTGAAGTATAAAGCAATTATGGCAAAGAAAACACCAAATGTATCCTTCGTGGATAATTTCATAATTACTGCTGTCAAAATTAGCATGTTAACATAGGCAATGAATCTTTCCAGTTTAACGGTGTTAAAAATATTTAATGCAGTTAATGCAGGGGCGGAGCTAGGATGAGCCACCACACTTACAACTGCCACTTCTGTCTCTTTTTTCTAATTGCATTTATTTAGACACAGAACGTCTTTACGAGCACACCAAACAGGAGACTTTTCAGACACGCACTCCACTTCGCCTCAGCACCAGACGCGAGTTAAACGAGCGTGGAAATGGTACAGGTGACGAGGAGCTTCAGTAGAACAAAAGTGAACTGCGGTCAAATAAGATGTTGTCAGGCCATATGTCAGTAAAAACAAAGCTCTTCAATTGCACGCAAATACGGCGGTGCACGCTGTAGCCTGTATCATTTCATATTAAGCGTGAAACTATACAAGCATGCATGTCAGATCCGCGTCACGCTCAGAAGTGGCAGCTCTTAAAGTAATAGCAGCCAAATAACCTAATAACACAGCTGCTGTGATGTCTGTTAATCAAATTACAAAAGAAAAAAGAGGAAATCAATAACTTTTGTAGCTGTAAGGATTAATTTATATTTATATAATTTATATTTATATGTTTGATAACTTTATTCAATTTCTGTATATTTCCAACTTGCTGAAGGGCACAGGTAAATGTTTATTATAATGGGTTTATGTGAAGATTGTTTTAAGTTCACTTAAATTTGAAGTTGTTAATTTTTTAAAGTCTAATAAATGTTAAAATTGATAGCGCTCAATTATACTGTAATGTTAAATGGCTATAGTCAATGGTTAAATATTAGGAAAAAAAAGAACATTTCCTAGAGACATCAGTAGTATTGGTATCAGTACAGTATTGGTATCATACTACTGATGTCTCTAGGAAATTGTTCTTTTTCTCGCGTTCAGACATAAAAAAAGATGCCACAAAACAAATATACTCTATGTTGTTTCTAAATTAATTTGAAGATTGAATGTAAAATTATTGCAATATAAAAGTATATTTAAAAACTTTAATGTTTGGTGGGATTAATTGCGATTAATCGCGATTAATTTCAGAAAAAATCTGTGATCAGTTAGTTATTTTTTTAATTGATTGACAGCACTATTCATAATGCACTGTGATAAATTCTATCTGTATTAAGTAGCAAGCCATTAGCTTAGCAACATGCAGCCATCAGAATCTATTGGAATCAACTGTTAGTTGAATCAATCCTGCTGTTCTTGCACAAAACAATGATTGTGAGTTGCATAAGTGACCATTACTTGACTTTTCTGCCTTAGAAGATCTCATGCAGACACCTAATGTGCTCTTCCATATACATGCATCAATAAATATGCATAAAACTGAACTTTCACCTTAACGGCGTAGTTCGTCAGAGGTTCTTTAGCAAAAGATGCTGTGTAGTACACAGCATCTCCTGCCTCGCAGCAGGGTTTTCCCGCAGTCAGCCGGAAATGAGACCAGCTGTCTGTTCCGAAGCGCAGATGATCTTTTTGTCCGGCCATAAATCGATCTTCACATCTGGCTGCCAACTTGCGAAGGGTATCCGTGTGCAGGCCTCGGATCCTCCCGACCACTTCCTCCCAGCTCTCCATGCCTCTGTATGGCACCTGTTTCTGGGCTTTAGTGGGTCTCCCAGCCCCTCTCGTCCGGGCCGTCAGACTCTCTGTGCTTCGGTAGCCTCGACGGTCGCATGCCTGCATGGAGCTGCTATTGGTTAAGCAAGACAGGCTCCGGCCACCCACGGGACGCTCCAGGGAGTCTCCCGATTCGTCAGGATGTCGTGCCTCCGAGCTGAGCGAGGAGCTCTGACTGGCCGTGTCCCATGTGGATTCGAGATCGTAGAGTGGATTGGCGACGCTCAGACTGGTCCCACCTGGTCTGGCCTCTCCTTTGGGTCGTGGGGCAGAGAGTTCTCTACCTAGAGCGGATGACTCTGTTTGGGCACGTGGGACTGACTTTTTGGGCAAGGGTGGAGGGGTGGATTTTGTCGTGGGTTCGGTGACCTCTGGATCAGAGGTTAAAGTGTCATCAGATGCTTTAGGATGTCTGGGATGTTTTACAGGGATCATATTGGCCCTGGACTGACCTGTAGAACGAGAAATGAGGAGTTTCAGAAACAGCTCAGGGGAACACATGAAATTTTGACCAGTGCATAACTGGTGCATTATTGGATTTCCATTACATGTTTCACTTCACTGTATCTCTAATTGCAGGATGAACAGTCTTAAAGCAGCTCCGTCCGCAGGGACGTGGGATACGAGTTAGGAATTATTTAACAGCGTGAAACCTCATCTAACATTCCTCACTAATCTGCTTTAATCTCCCAATAATCTCAGACTGGGGCTTCCTCTGAGGCCCTTTCACCAGGACAGGGATTTTTGTAGGTCACGTCTATAAAACGATCAAAGAGTCAGCGGGACAAAATTAGAGGTGGTACTTTAACCCCTTGGAGGCCCGTGCTGCTACGCAGTTCAGAGGTTCATCAGCCTTAGTCATCAGCGCTGCAATGCCATATGGTTAGATATCAGAGGTCAACTCTGCAACATAATAAGGAGGGAAGGAAGTAGCCACCAGCAACCACGCTCTCTTGGGACATCTGAAAATTCATTCTTTTTCTCATATCCTGTGTGATGCCACATAGCTCAATATAGACGGACTCAGACTGATAATCTGTCAGTCTCTCAGAACTGTGGCCATTAAAGTTGCCAACAAACTGAATCCCTGATTTCCACAAAGCAACTACTGCCAGCTTGGGAGAATTTTAAGGCAACTTGTCATCTATTTTATTAAACCTCATAACATAGACAACATATAGTTTAGGAAACAACCATTTTTTGAAATCTTGTTTGAGGTTATTCACAGGGTTTTTGCTATAATTATTAGTGTTTAACCAATAACAAAAGTAGATTATTTTAGGATTTATCTTTTCCTGTGTCAACAGTATATCTTATGCCAGGTTACAAATGTTAATATTTTCTGTACCTTGTATCGTTTTAATGTCCGTAGCATTTTAAATACAAAATTGTTCAGGAGCTTTACTGTGAAAAAAAAAAAAAATGATATAAATATATATATATCGATATATATCCTATCAGTTATCAGCCATAACAAATATAATTCAGAATTTCTGTCATGCCTTTCAAAAGTGAGATCACATAAAAAAAGAGATTTAAACATTCAAAATCATAAACAAATGTTTTAGAATTTAACTATTTTAAAACAAAGAAAAGTTAAGACATAAAATAAGAAACACCTCAGATTCTGCACTCTTTCTAGAACATTAATGTAAATCAATTAATTTACTATAATTGCAAATAATTAACTAATTCATATTAAATTAAAAAGGACCCCACTGTATAATAAATATAATGTGTGGTGTTGCAAATTACATTTCCTGCTAGCAAAATGACTTAAAATACACTGTGCTACAATTAATGCAAATAAAACCAAAAATTGTAATAAAAAAAAAAAGAGCAAAGCAAAGCGAAGAAAGAGACAGATGCCTACCTCCTTTCACCGCACAAACTTCAGAGAGACTCAATCAGCTAAATGACTTCAAATTGAGAGATTGAGGGAAGTGATGTTTTTTAATGCGTCTAGAAATGCTCTTGCACACGCTGCTGCCATGACAACCTAAATTTATCAGCATGAGCCGGCCAAATCAGGTCAGAACCTCATGCCGCTGGCCCACATAAATGGACCAAACAAAAACACAAAGTGACCCATCAACCGTGTGTGTTTTACTTACCCAGGTTGGTGTACGTGGCCCTGCAGCTGCTGGATGCAGGAGAGTGCGAGATGGTGTAAGTGATTCCCTCTTCCTCTCGCTCTGGTTGCCTGCTACTGTTTGAGGTGGGCGATGCTGGGGGCGGACAGGAGGCAGGCAGCTCGCGCAGGGGCGACAGCTCCAGCTTAGCAGGAAGAGAGGTGGCTGAGGAGATCTCAGTATCCTGAACTGGAAGCTGACTGCATCAAAGAGAGTCAAACAAAGGCTGAGAATTCCAGCCCGAAGTTTTCTAACCTAAACCACAAGGATTTAGAAACTGAGGATGCAGATTATTTTACAAAGCTAAATTTAGAGCTTAATTCTCTCTATTTTTTAAAGGGGTAGTCCAACCAAAAACTAAAATTCTGTCACTTTCTCACCCTCATTTTGTTGCAAACCTGTACAACTTACTTTTTTATATGGAACACAACAGAATATATTTTCAATTATGTGCTGTTTGCTCTTTTACATGCAATTGCAATGAATGGGGGCTAGGGCTTTTAAGGTTAAAAATGGATGCAAAAGCACTATAAAAGTATCAAAAGAAATCCATATTACTTGTGTTGTGTTGTTATGTGACAAGAAGTCATAAAATAACTTTATAAGCAGATATTCTGATAGTTATTCTGAATTGTAGATCTTGTTAAACTAGAAAATTTAGTTTTACAAAATAACCTGCATCATCAATTTCTAAACCCTGGCTTTTTATGTTAGAAATCAGTGAACAATCCATTTTTCAAACAAAGTTATACTTCGACCACTTCTATGATACTTTTATGGTGCTTTTGCACCTTTTTTGAAGTCTGAAAGCTTAAAGGGATAGTTCACCCAAATTTTTTTTAATTCTGTCATTAATTACTCACCCTCATGTCTTTCCAAACCTGTAAGACCTTCATTCATCTTCAGAACACAAATTACGTTATTTTTGATAAAATCTGAGAGCTTTCTGACCCTGCATAGACAGCAAGGCAACTGACACGTTCAAGGCCCAGACAGGTAGTAAGGACATCGTTAAAATAGTCCATGTGACATCAGTGGTTCAACCGTAATTTTATGAAGCTACGAGAATACAAAAATAATGACTTTATTCAAGAATTTCTTCTCTTCCGTGATTGTTGAATAAAATCATTTTTGTTTTCTTTGTGCACAAAACGTATTCTCATAGCTTCATAAAATTAAGGTTGAACCACTGATGTCACATGGAATATTTTAACAATGTCCGTACTACTTTTCTCTATGGAGGGTCAGAAAGCTCTTCGGATTTCATCAAAAATATCTTAATTTGTGTTCCGAAGATAAACAAAAATCATATGAGTTTGGAACGACATGAAGGTGAGTAATTAGTGACAGAATTTTCATTTTTAGGTGAACTAACCCTTTAAGTCACACTTTAAAATGTTTGTTTTTGAGTCCACTGAAGAAATGTCATGCGAGTTTGGAACGACATGAAAGTGAGTAAATAATGGGATGAATAATGATTAATAATGACTAATTGTGTGATAGTGCTTTAGTTCAAGATTAAATTTTAATTAGCATGTTGGGGTCCACTAATAATCAAACACAAAATACAACCACCCTTTGCTTAGATTCCAAAACATCCCTCCTGTATCCCAGCGCCAAACTTACTCTCCTAAATATCCCTTCCAAGAACGCTAAATGGGAGGAATCTTCTGCAGGCAGAGCATGTCTGGACATATAAATACATTCTGTTCCATTAAGTTATGACACACTCAAAAATCTATAACACGGAAGGTGTTCTCAAAAATAAAGATGCTTCCAATGAAACACCACTGCAAAACACCACTGCAAAAAAATGGTAAAGATATCACCAAAAAAAGACGTTTTTTTTTTTAAATGATAGAGTATCTGGATATCTCAGAGTTTGAACTTGTTAGAAGAACCTGAATCAACGTGTCTCAAGTATCTCTTTCTCTTAGGCAGATAACACTCTGAAAACACACTTGTGCGCACACACACACACAGACACACACACACACACCAGCTGAAACAAATATCCAGCTAAGAGCTTCAGTAACGTGTTGGTCTTTTTAAAGGAATTTGAGGAAGTAATGCTTACCCACCATATTGGCTCACACAGTCACCCATTTGATAAGGTCAGAGACAGTAAATGTTTATATCAGAAACAGGAATTCCTTGCTTTCAAAGACTTAATAGACAAATCTCTCTTGGATTCTGTGTTTTTCTTACTCCACCTCTCTCTGTTGTAACATTCGGTATGAATGCTTCTTCCTCCACATGATTAACCCTTAACAGACATCTACCTGTGGTTGTTCATCAGCTCACAACTGTGACATATCAGGATCAAAGGTCCTTCTCGTCAGCAGATCACAAACATATGACTAACAAAATAGGAAGCAGTTTATTGTAGTTAGGAAATCACCTAGTCAAAAAAAGATACTATTTTTTATTCGACTACTGATACTACTTTTTATACTACTACTACTACTACTACTAAAATCAATAACTAAATGAGACATATGAAGCACAGATTACAAATTTAAACATAAACTTGTTAATCAAGCAGTTTTACCATTAAGCTATTCCAAATAAATGTTAAAAAATGTTCAGTTTCTATAAAAAAAAAATAGTCAAGATAAACTTTTTCTTTCTGTGTTTTCAGGGTTAGGGTTAGCAGCCCTAATCCTAATTTCCATTATAAAAACATTTTAATTCTATAATTATGATAAAGGGTATATGTAAAACCCAAACAAACTATAGAAAAAAAATACTGCTTTTTATTTTCAATTTTGACATTCTATGACTGCATAAAATCCCATTAGCTACAACAGGATAACGTGAAAGCTTTTTGATTAGGCATTATAAAAAGCTACCCCGGGGGCACCCATTTATCACTAGGGTGTCTCAAAAATTCAACATTTTATTTGGGATGAATAAAGGCCATGCATAAAAACACGCACTAAGATAAGGACACAGGAAAGACCTTAGCATATGTTTCTATATTAAAAAGCTAAGAGAAAGAGAAAGGGAACTGACAGAGAATGGGAGCTTACTTCATGACTTTGCTAATGAGGAGACTGGCTCTACTCTTGGGTGGAGTGGACAGGCTTGAAACTCCACCTTCTCCTGTGACATCATCTTTGTGTTCCTCAACTCGAAGCTCCGCCTCCTCTCCACCTGTGACGCTCTCTGATTTGTAGGTGAATATGATCGTAGGTTTCTGGTGAGGGTCATCCGTCTTGGACTCTGAAAACCAATGCTGTCTCTGTACAGGTGGAGGAGGCAGCACGGTGATGACAGTCCCATCCAATCCCAGCAGCTTCCCTTTTTCCTTCTCTCGTTCCATTTTCTCTTTCTGTTCATCTTCATCCTTCCGCCGGCGGAAGAAACTCTTGAAGGATATCCAGCGCTTGGGCTTGTTACTGTCAGTCGGACGCCTGCCCTCCGCACCAGGGCTGGTCTCCCCATCACTAGGTTTGGCCCCAGCTGGTCTGGTCCAGTTGCTGAAATGCCTCTGGAGCAGGTTGTTTGAGTGATGAGGAGAGGAGCTAGACCGGGCTGGGGGAAACGGGGCACTAGGTTCAGATTTGGGGCTTGTTGGTGGTACTGCAGCAGAGGCACTCTGAGATTTTGGAAGGACTTTAGGTGGTGTGTCTTTCTGAGGTTCTGTAGAACAGTGGAGTGATTTAGGTCTGTTAAGAGCATCTCTGGAAGCATCTGGAGGCAGCGAGTAAAATTCCTCAGCTCTGCATGTCTTACTCTGGCCAGCAGGGGAGTCTGGAGGAGAAGGCGGCGGCTGAATGGAGGCTACAATTTGAGACAGAACAGCACTTGCTTTCTCTCTCTGACCTGAACTTCCATTCGATGTGACCTGGCAATCTTTGCTGCCCTCTGTCGGTTGCTCACTGCTGGGGTTACGACTACGATCCAGACTGCTATGTGCCAAAATGGCAGGGATAGGGCTCAGGCTACCTACAGGAAGGACAGAGACACCTGTCGTAGTCCTGGATTTGCCGTCATTTACAGTCTGTCCGGATACTGTGGTGGTCCTCAGTTCCCCAGGAGCAGTTACATCTGTTGCATGCTTCAGCTGAGGTGGTGTCTGCTCAGATGGCGAGGGTTGGGAACTTTCGGAAGATCCAATCTCCTCATATGTATGGCTGGCCACTCGCTCTCCAGCCCCAGGCTTGGAATGTGGCAGCTCACCATTGAGCCCCAGGAAACTCTTGTAAACAGCTAGGTTATCGTATGCACTGGGATTAATCAATATGGGCACTTTCACTGCTTTTTTGGAGCTGCGTGCATATGCAGGCTCGTCGCGGATGATGATGGGAAACGGGGGCATACCGGCATTGTTGTAGCTGTTAAACTTGATCTCAGACAAGTTAGGCGATTTAGTTGGGACTGTGCGTGCTGAGCCGAAGCCTGCAGTTGGAGATGTGGGAGCTGATTTGTGATTGATGAGTCTTGGAGCGGCACTGCCGCTTGTTAAATCAACCTTAGGGATCTTCTGTCGAGGGCTGGTGCAAGACGTCCACACTTCTTGGTAGCGGATGCTGCCGGGTTTTGTGCGGAAACCGCTGGGTCCTCCGGAGGCAGAACTTGTAGGAGACTGAGGCATCAGCGGAGACAATGAGATGGATGGAGATGCCACAGGTGAAACCAGAGATCTGGGGGACTGAGGCGAGGTGGGTGAGACAGGACAGGGTTCAGAGGAAGGGCAAAGCACAACACTGGGCCCACTTGACTTTGGAGTGCTTTCACTCGAGTGAGTGTGTTCATCTTTAGTGGCCATAGAGGCAGACACATCCACCACCGTATAGGGCTTACAGATAGGAGTCTTCTCGAGATTCACTACTCGATAAGGCTTGGCCTGCTCCTCAGTTGGGCTGAAGCTGATTGTGATTGGCTGGCCTGGAAGAGCTTGTGGTAGAGCCCCACCCTCTCTCTGACTGTCATCTTGTTCTTCCAGTCGGATGGCTAGAACAGCTTTATGCGTTTCACTGGGTTTTGGCGAACTCAATCCTTTGGCTGAAGGTTCTTTGCTAGGTGTGAAAGGAAGACCATTTCTCTGGTCACCAGTGCCCCTACTGCTGCCAGCGCAGGATTCTTCGGGCAGAGAAATCAAAGACTCAGGTGAGGTTGTGGAATCAGAAGTGGACAGAAAACCACTACCCTGGTGGTCAGAGGTGTATGACAGAAGAGCAGGAGCTCCGTTTGAGTCAACAGATGGGTATCCGTTGAGAATCTCATCGTAACTGTCATCGTAATCCACTGCACAGAACCGCTGCAGTGAACGGTTGCGTAAAGGCACTGTATTCCACTTCTTCCCTACAGCGAAGGGAACCGGGGACAGCGTGGCTGCACGAAAATTGGCGAACCTAGGTTGACCCCGCATTCGTATCCCCATTGCTAGCAACTCCTCATCGCTTTCATCCCAACTGTCATGCTCTCCATCGTCGTCATCCTCATCACCACTATCATCCTCCTCATCGTCACCATCACTCGAGAATTCTGGATAACAGAAACGTCCTCCCTCAGAGCTAATGACCTCTGCACTGTTACTGAGGGAAACACGTTTCATTGCTCCTCTATCACCACTCCCAGCATGGAGACAGCTTGATGCTGGAAGGCCCCTCTCTAACGAGCGCCGGTATGAACTGCAGATCCGGCCAAAGAAGTTGTCTCTACTTGAGCTTGGTGAAGGTCCCAGGCCAGCAATCTCTTTTAGCACATCCGTCAGTCCGTTGTTGTTGCTGCTAGTTGGCTGCGGGGAAATTGCACCATATGCTTCTGCTTGCCCGATCAAATCCTCCCCTTGATTGTTGTTTGTCCCTGTGGGTCTTGAGCTATTCAGGCTGTTGTGGTTCCACACAGTGAAAGGTGAGCTTTTAGTGACCTGCGCTCCCTCCATAAGCCTTGGCACATTTCCCTCAGAGTCCAACCCTGGTGGGGAGCATGGCAGCATCATGGTAGGCTTTACTGCAATAGTAGGCTTCTTGGCGACAGGTGGGCGGACCTGCCCTGCACGGGACGAGGAAATGCTCCTCTGACTGTTTGTGAGTTTGGCACTGATGTTTGTCTTGCTCTCACTGGCAGCATTGGCTTGCTCTGGAGGCCGGTGTAGGCTCTTGGGCTTAAAGCAGTTTTTGCACTCCCCTGGTTTCCACACATGTTCAGTGAAGGTGTTGCATGCAGACATGACTGCAGGGCAGTGCTGCAGCGTCAGTGGACAGGAAAGCCCTCCATCACACGCACAAACTAAACGCTGAACGTCGCTCCCACACACAGTTTACAAACTGTGCCCTCAGTACCTGTAAAAAAAGAATACCAGAGTCAGCCAGTGTTATTTTGAAACCAAATGTAATCACTGTTTTCATCTCACATAAAGGCTGTTGAATGAGGCACTCATTACTCTTTTCCAACAGGGGTCAGAGTTTGACTCTTAACATGAATTTCTAGTGTCTCTCTTTTACACACACAAACACAGGCTTCCAGACTCTCACAGCTCTATATTTGGATCACAACGCAGTGCTGAGCAGTTGCAGGTAAACATCATGCCTTGTGACATACTGACACCGCATACACAGACACAGTCAAACATGTACACTTATACTTGTGGGGGGCCCCACAGATTTCTATTGTTGGTAAATTATAATTTCTACATCCAAACCTTTAACTGTAATCCAGAACAAATCCTCCCCTACCATGTACAGACACATTTTTGCACGTTTAGATTTGAAGATATAACGTGGCCTACTTGTGAACCCTTTTTACAAGTGAGGGCCATCCTAACAAGTCAGTTTAAAGAGGTTTTATTATATTTATGAGGCCATTCTCAGACATCTGGCCCTCACAAGTAGTGAAACAATTACACCTGTTGTATTGTGTCCTATGTCTCTCAACATTTGAAACACTTCTAAAATATACCAAAACCCCCATACACAAATATGCTACCTTATACTCAGCTGGAAAAAAAAAAACACTTGCAGAGAGTTCACTCTTAGGGACCAGAGGAAGGCTACTAGCTCTGTTTTTTTTCTATAGCAGAATGACTTAAACATACACTCACTTTTATGTGACACAGGAACAAATGAAAAAGCTTGCAGGATTTTACAAACTCTTAATTTGAGACCTGTTGCGCAGCATTTGTTCAGTGCAAAGACTTTCAAAGGAGGGTCACGGGGGTCAGGTCATCGGGGTCATCATGTCACCATGGAGTGCACCACACATCTAAAAACCGCAGATGAACACAACACACACAGACGCAATTTATCTAACAAAGGATCTACTGTTCATTTGCTCAAATTCCTGATATAAATCATAGGCAGGACCACTCACTGCACAATGCTGAATAAGACTTTCACAATTATGCCTTTATAATGAAATTAAGAGGTTAAGAGTTTAATTAAACACAGTGTCCATCAATTACTTCAGAGTTCATTGCGTCTGTACTTGCCTTCTAGATGAAAAACAGAAAATCAACATTGATAAATCATAATAAAACTACTCTGGCTACAGATTTACTGTGTGAAAATTGTGGATTTGGACTAACTGAAAATAAAATGCTATAAAATCTATAAAACCTCATTAGCTTTAAATCCATTAAAACATAATAAGTATCTCTTTACAGAGCAGCTAATTACATATAATCTAAAGCAGGATTTAGGAACACATAAAAACCCACTTTAATCTCTCATACATTCATGCACACATTTACTAAGCCAGCTCTATGTTTCTCTTATTTCTTTGACCGCTGCAATACTGAGGGTTAACAGAGCTTCATCCCATTGTCATGGCTGTATGAGTGAGTGAGTGTGTGTCTAGGGGCAGATATATTTTTGTGCTCTCTGCTAAATCCATCTGCAGACTGAGAACAACATTCCATTGCACAACATCTGAGATTAATGAGAGAGAGACAGACGCAAAGAGAGACAGGAAGCAAGAGAGGGAGAGACAGAGTGTTCTCAGGAGGATGCAGCAGCTCGTGCGTTAATGAAGCTCTTTATGGCTTTCAGACAGATGGAGAAACATCTCTCCACCCTTCATTTCCCTCCTCAGAGTTCATGTCACTTCTCCTCTTTTCCTCCACTGTTCTTTTTTTCAGAATTTGATGACTCAAGTCTGCACTTCCTTGCTGCATACTGAACAAACCATTGGTCTTTGATCATTCTGATCAGTTTTCTGGTACTGACGCTACTTAATGCTTTCAGGGGTTTTTTTTACGTGTCAGCAGTACTTGAACCGCCAACTGTTACTGTACCCAGAAAGTTATCAGAAAAGGTCTAAGCTAGAAAAGGCAGTCCTGTCCGAATAGGGCTGGACATTGTGTGCATAATCACACCAGATGTCCTCAGCACAAAATCAAACAGGCAGTGAACAGGCAGATGCGATGTTTTTTAGAGATGCGTTTCAGGACAGTGCCAGGAAATGTGGCACAGCTGTCTAGCTAAGGAACACGCTGCCACATTCGCTAGGAAAATGACAAAATCAGTGTGGTTTATTCAAATAATGCTCCTCCTGACCGCAGACAGAGGCAGGAACCAGGCACAATTTTAAGAACCTTAAGGCTCCTGCTTCTGTAGGCCAGAGCTTTAAATATATTGGAAATTATACCAGCAGTCGGTACTCTTAAAGATCTGAAAGATATGGGCTTATAAACTGAAAAGCTGTTGGTTCAAATGCCACAAGGGTTGACTGATAATGAATAAAATGACACATTTTGACAAATATAGGACAAAACTGTCTAATGAATCTTAGTCTTAGTACGTTCAGAAGTTTGTTGTTCTCTGGCTCCTTCACTGAGTCTCTCTCATGTTTCACATACCTGAGTGATGACATCACTCCAACTACTCAGATCTAAACTCCACCCTCTCACTCTTCAGAGTTGCCAATGCGTGTGACGCTCAGTGACTGAGATGTGCGGGGTGTTCAGTGTATAGGTGCAACAGCCAATCAGCCAATATTGATCTAGAGGAGCTAGAACAGATAGAGTTACGGTGGAGTAGGTATAGAGTTACAGATTTAGAATTATAGCATATTGATTAGATATAGAATTACCGCAGATATAGAGTTACAGCAGTAACTAGAGCAGGTCTAGGAAGACTGCAGAGTTAAATAGTAAAAGAAGCTAGAGCAAGTGTAGAGTTACAGCAGATAGAGAAGGTATACAACTACAGCAAAGTTTGTATGTATAGAATCACAGCAACTAAATCAGGTAGAGTGTTAAAAAATAGAGCAAATATAGAGCAGTTAAAGATGATATAAAGTTAGAAAAGCTAGAGCAGATTCAGCAGAACGGAGTAAATACAGATTTATAGCAGCTAGAGTGGTTATAACTTTACAGCAGTAACTAGACCAGATATACAGTTACAGAAGCTTGAGCAGGATACAGGGTAACAGAAGCTAGAGCGAATGTAGAGTTACAGCAGATTTAGTAGATATAAAATTACAATAAATAGAGCTGATATAGAGTTACAGTAGCTAGAGTAGATATAGGTGTTACAGCTGATTGAGTAATAACAGATTTACAGCAGCTAGAGTGGTTACAGCAGTAACTAGAGCAGGTATAGAGTAACAAGCTAGAGCAACAGCAGAATTAGTATAAAATAACAGCAGATAGAGCTGATATAGAGTTATAGTAGCTAGAGTAAATATGTTACAGCTGATTGAGAAAATTTACAGCAGCTAGAGCATTTGTAGAGTTACAGCAGTAACTAGAGCAGGTAGAGGGTTACAGAAGATCAAGCAGGAATAGAGTAACAGAAGCTAGAGCAAATGCAGAGTTACAGAAGTTTAGAGCTGATATAGTGTTACAGTAGCTAGAGTAGACATAGGTGTTACAGCAGATGGAACAGATACAGATTTACAACAGCTAGAGTGGTTAAAGAGTTACAGCAGTAACTCGAGCAAGTATAGAGTAACAAGCTAGAGCAAATGCAGAATTACAGTAGAACAGGTGTGTATAAAATTACAGCAGATAGAGCTGATGTGTGTTACAGTAACTTGAGTAGATATATGTATTATTGAGCAAATAAGGATTCTCAGCAGCTAGAGCGGTTATAGAGTTACAGCAGTAACTAAAGAAGGTAGAGGGTTACAAAAGATTGAGAAGGTATAGAGTAACAGAAGCTAGAGAAAATGTAGAGTTACAGAGCAATGAGTATAAAATTAAAGTAAATAGAGATGATACAGTTACAGTAGCTAGAGTAGATATAGGTGTTAGCAGATGGAGCAGATACAGATTTACAGCAGCAAGTAGAGTAACAAGCTAGAGAAATTGTACAGTTACAACAGACAGAATTACAATTACATCAGATTTTGATAGATTCACAGCAGCTAGAACAGGTATAGAGTTACAGCAGCTAGAGAAAATAAAGAGTTATAGCAGATGGAGTTGGAAAGTTTTAGAGTATTTTGCACTAGTGTTCCAAAAACACCATAAACTGTGCTGAGAAAGAGCCGTTTTTTTTCACAAATCCACAGGAAGGAAAACAGTGTGCCTTAGCAAAAATACATATTCATAGGCACTACACAAAACCAATTACATCAACAGATCTAGAAAGAAAACCAATTAACTATTTTTGATGCATCACCAATGCAGCAGTGTTGTTTGAACAACAGTATGCATGTTCACTTTGCTAGCATAAGACTGATTGGAAACGACTCAACACCACTGGCAGGTCTTGCTGGGTTACCATGACAACCTAAAAGCTCATGCACACAGACCTCAAATGCAGGTTCCAAAATTACTCTTCTTCACAACTTGGAGCAAAAAAATGTCTCAATGCTCTGAGCGATTACTGGAGTATCTTTAAGATCATTAATCATTTGATCCCTGAGCCTGAGATCTAAAACACATCCTTCCACATTCCATCTGATGCTCTAAACCTCAGAACCAGCCTGACCTGGTGAATCAAGCGTTTTTCAGCTTCCTGAACACAGCTGGCACCTTCCTAGAATAATCAGCACCTGATAACACACGATTAATCTCCATCACTGTCTGCTATGAAGCAGAAGAGCACTCATGGGCTTTTAAACAACAAATCCATAAACAAGCAACAAAGAAACAGTCAGGGAGAAAGTACTTACAACATGATCCCCTCCATGCTCCTAAACAAATTAGCCTGGGAAACCCGATTCGTGGGAAAGCTAATAGGAAAAGACATTACGGTAAGGTCCATTATGACATTAGAAGCTTTTTACTCGGCTTGTAGTCTCTCTGCCAGCGTTTAAATCATGTTTAAATGAATCCTCTGGTCCGGGATGTTACTCATTGACCAACGGGATCTTCAGGGTGATGTTCTTGGCCAACAGAAAGCATTATCTATCAGTGTCATGTAAAGGGCCACGCCGAGTCTTTACGTTCCTTCAATCTGAACTGATGGCTGCTGGTGGTTGGCTCCCTGTTGTCTTATTGAATTGGTGGAGCGGTGAGTGCATATAGTGCCCCGATTGAGAGATATGCATCATGGGATCTGAAAGTTTCATGTACATGCGCATTTTCAAATTTCTCCTGGGGGTTTCAAGTTGAAGACAGTGAAACTCTCTGAAATATTCTGCCCCCTGGACATAAAAATGAGAGATTAACTACTAAAAATAAATCATGGATGGCACTCTCAACAAATATTTTATTTTGTTCCCTGTAGCAAAGTTATTTTAGTATCACTGAGATACGAATATAGTGTGTGTGTGTGTGTATATGTATGTATGTATGTATGTATGTATATATATATATATATATATATATAAACATTTCTTATATGGTTTTAATTTTAGTTAACTATAATAACCTGAAGTTCCCTGAAGTTTGTTTATGACCCTTTTCTAGGAAAATGGCATTGATGACTCATCCTGAACTACGCAGATTTTTGTCCAATAAAATTCTCTCTAGAATGAGCATGTCCCTCCCCCTACAACCACTGCCAATTGAGTAGCAAGTTAAAAATAAAATGTAAATGTGAGAAGGGAGTAGGGCTGCAAAACAATTAGTTGTGATTAATTGATTCAAAATACAAGTTTGTGTTTACATACTGTGTCTGTGTACTGTGTATATTTATTATGTATGTATATATATATATATATATATATATAAACAGATACACATACATGAAAAAGGAAAAATATGTTAGATTTATATGTAAAATATTTATATTTATATATAATATTAATTATAAACAAGTGTCTACATACAAATACAACACATACAAATATTTATAAAAATATATATACATATATGTGTGTGTATTTATATATACATAATAAATATACACAGTACACACACATATAGTATGTAAACAAACTTTTATTTTGAATCGATTAATCACAACTAATTGTTTTGCAGCCCTAGAAGGGAGTTTTGCGCATTATATGCTGAACTCTTATTTCAAAAGAACAAGAAAAATCCTGTTTATATCCTGTGTATTCTTTAACGATTTATTGATCACCTTTGTCGTGTAAGCTTGTGTAATATAAGCAACTGCCAAGTCAATTTTCTCGTAATCTGACCTCACAGTGCTTGAACGTGCACATCACCGTTTTTTCTGAAGACAAATCAGAGGGCTGATCAGCCTGAATCCCAATGGAAACAAAAGCACGTTGCTCATGTTTAACAGAGTGGTGTTAAAGCAACATGCTCAGTCCGACTCATGCAGATTAACCATTGTGCGAGTGTGTGTGTGTGTGCGCGCATCAAAGGGATGACAGATTCCCTCAGTGAGCTGAATACAGGATCAAAGCTTTACTCTAATCACACAGTGAATAATAATGAGAAACTGATCTGCAACGCACACACAAGCGTACGCGCTGGCATCCTCCGGCAGTGTGCACGCAGCTTCCATATGGGAGTGTTACATAACCGACTCATCTTCACTACACAATAGTTTCATCTTACTCTTTTATTCTGTCCGTCGCTCCAGTCTCTCCCTCTCTCAGCAAGTGATCGATTCTGCATATGTTCGACAAACCCATGACTGAAATAATTCAGTCGAGGTTCACTGGAGAGCTAAACATGCTCAATGCAACTAGGACAGGAAATTCATGAATACGGCAAACAGATAACACACACACACACACACACACACAGCTGCTCCAAATCACTGAGAAGAGCAACACTATGGGTCTGTTCCAAAAACTAGTGAGCTGCCTACAAAAGCAGTTGTCCTCTAATGCAATATCCGCAAAATTTGAGAGATTTAGAAGTCTCTACACAGGCAACTCTATACGTAGAGCCCAATGAAATCCATTTTATTTTTTCCAAATTTCGTTTTTTTTCCCCATTTTATTTTTTCTGGATTCTGTTTTTAGACTGTTTTCATGGTTAAATTAAATTTTATTTATCAAAAAGCATACAATTAATTGAAATCATTAAATTACACATTTTGACAGCAATTTATTAAAAGCTTAACAAAAATGACATTTTTAAGGCCCTATGAAATGCGTTTTATTTTTTTCTCAAATTCAGTTTTATTTTGACCAAATTCTAGATTACATTTTAATGGTTTTATTAAATTTTAATAATCATAAAGCATCTCTAATTAATTGATTTTATTAAATAAATTATTTTATTTCTTTTTAAAAATAATGTGTTGTATATTTACATTTTTCTGCTAAATAAATTCTGATAAATTATTTTTCTGGTAAATATTCTTTAAAGAAATAATGTTTTAAGTTCTGTCACAGTTTCAAGTTAAACTAAACTTTTATTTTGACGGGTTGCTGGGAAGACCTTTAAATTTCTGTTTATGATGATAGCTTTTCTCAAAAGAAACTGTAAAATGCTCACAAAGTGACTTTCAGAGCAGTTCTAGAAATTATGTTCATGTATTTATGTCCTTATTTAGTGCCAAAAACATTGTGAGCATCATGTGCTCTTCACTGTTTAGTAAACAAAACCACACGTTCACGCAGAACATGCAGGATTCATATTTAAATAGTATTTTTGCGGCTTAATATTCACAGACACTAGTCCATATCATGTTTTGATTTAAGTGTACTGACCTACTTTTGATTTATCCATCCAAAATCTGGCAAATTCCGTGACATTCTGTGTTATATAGTAAATTCCGTTTTTATGACTGGATTCCGCGATTCTGACTGCGATTCATAGGGCACTACTCTATATGGCACACTAAAGACCCCGATATACTTACATCAAACTAGGGCTGGGCGATATATCTCATGCGATATGCATGCGCACCTCGTCAGTAAAGCCGGTTCCTTGATTAGTGGTAAATCTCCATCACCTGTTTTCAAATGGAGCGGCGTTTAATACACGGAGCCGTAGTTCCCTGACAAGCTACGCAATATCGCGTTCATTATCAAAGGCGATTCATCTGCGATAATGAACGCGATATTGCGTTAGATATATCGCCCCGCCCTACATCAAACTTCTGCTTCGTTTTTCGCACAGAGCTAAAAATGAGCTGGAAATACCTGAGCAGTGGTATACCGTTAGCTAACATCCCACTTTATACAACAGCTTACCTTAAAGCCAGCCATTTCTAACAATGTTAGTGTTGCTTTCAATTACAACTTCAATTTCTACTATAAAGCAGCTCTCTAGTGTGTTCATATTTTTACTTGTGTCTGATCTCGATGGACTGAAGAAATGAACTGGAGAAGATTTCTACATCGAAGCCCAGAGCCACACCTACCTAATATGTAATCGCCAAGGACCAATGGTAGTTGAAGGTGTTTATCAAGATCCAAACAAACTTTGTTTTGGCATGATTTTCACTGCTAGATAGAGTGAAAAATTAAGGAACTGAATGCAAAGGTTTTATAATGCGATTTTAAACCTGACAGCGTCTAAAAAAACAACACTCATAGTGGGATGCTAATAAAGCCGATGTGGTATGACGCAACTGACAATGCGGTGGTGTTTCAAAAGAAATACATTTAAAGAAGCAATGTTTCCGACAGGGTTTTACCATGCAAACTGTCTAACAGCTAAATCAGAGGACACTAATTAAACTAAAAGAAGCTATAAACCAGCCATACATACAAGAAAAAACATCAAATGCACTAACTGACTAGCTGGTTTTACATTCTATGTTTAAAAAAAAAAAAAAAAAAAAAAAAAAGAAGCTCATATCGATTTGCAAAGACATGATGGTGAGCAAATGGTAATAATATTTCCTTTTGGTTGAACTATGTCATCTTGAGCAATGCATGATTTTTCAGTGCATGAGAAAAAATATAAATGTAATAACTTTCTTTGCTTCACCTTTCCTTTCTGCTGAGGTAAACTAAGGCTGCAGAGGCAGAAAAAAATACCATTATCTGATAATATCCTGCTTTGTCTTGCTTCCTATCAAGGTTTCTTTCTCAGACCTTGGCTTGCTCGCTGATGACTTCAAGTCACTATTCTCCGTAAAGCTGCTACTGAATCATCTGCATTAAAAATGAAAAGCGCCGTGCAAACAAATTCGAATTTAATCAAATTTCTTTTGGATCCAATCAAGTCCCACCCTACATTATTTCCCACTAACTATTCAGTTTTACTCGAATATGAGTCACATCATGAATGTTGCTGTTTCTGTTATGAAAATATTAAGAATGAGATGAGAGTTATTTTCCAGTAGGAAAGGGAGAGAGTGATATCGCCATAATTTCCAGCATCCTTTTGCACAGCTGCAATAACAGGCCACCCTGAGCAGGGCAGGACGGAGCAGGACTGGGTGAAGTCGGATGACAGAAAAAGCCTTCAGGATTACACCGGGCCCCTGGGGGCCACCATGGCCTGTGATCTTCCTGCACGCATTAAGCCGGTCAAAGCAGCTGTCCTGAGGAAATACTGTGAGAATTCAAACACACACACAGAGGCTTTGAACTCAGCCTGTATTTTTCATCAAGTAATCAATATCTGAACCACAACAGACCCTAAACTCTAGTCTTGTATAGTCAGATCTTTGACTGTCGGCACTGATCTAGCTCATTCCGGCCAAGATACGCCCTCTTAGAAGGGAGGTGGTTTAACGGACTTGTAGCCAAATGGCCTGTTTACACCAAGAAAGATATCTATAATGGTGTCCAGGCCAATGGACAATGATATTTGTCATCTGTCACTTTAAATGCTCCAAGTCTTTAAAGTCTGTTGGATTCTGATTGGCTAAGAATATTTCTGTCATGTATCAGCTGAAAACAATCATCCTGAAAGCAATTCCAAGGATATCCTTCCTCTTTCAGGATTATGAAAACTATAGTATTTGTCCTTAATGTAAATGAGAATTAAAACTACCAAGCTTTTAGCTTTTTAGGAATACTGGTATTAAAAGGAATAATGGTATTAAAATTTGGGCCAATACATCAAGTATTATCAAGTATAAAGTGATAACCAATAAACAGGTGATTTAACTAAAATATAATTAAAATTTGTCTAAATGAATTAAAAATAAAACTAAAATCAAGTTTTAAAAAGTGAATAAAATGAATAAAAATAAAGAAATTAAAAAAGTAAATTTAGGCATCACAAAAAAGGATACTGATTTTGAGATTTGCTGAAGATTGCATTTAACAATGTTTTTAAATGATTAGTGTTTTCAAAACATTAAGTGAGTGTTAGATGATGACTAATGTGAAAATAATAAATGATCATAAATATCAAATATCCTTTTTTCATGACATTTGCACTGAATTACAATTTGTCTACATAAATACAAATAACACAATTTGTTCACATAAATACAAATAACAAAAAAATGTTAATTAGTAAAAATGTGATTACATAATGTAAATTAAAAAAATGATATTTAAAAAAATAAATAAAATTTAGACATCTCAAACAATGTATACTGATTTTGATATTTGCTAAAGGCTATATTTAACAATATCATGAAATTATTAGTATTTTATAGATTGACTTTTGAGTGTTGACAGTGATGACAACAAATGTAAAAATAAGGTAAATTACCATTCATTTACAATATTGTTTTTACATCAAATTTGATCAGATTCCTCTAAAATTGATCAAATTGATCAAACTACAATATCAGATGTGCAAATGCCATAATGGTGCAGCAGTATCCCATTTAATGTTGTAGTTGTCTGAATATTTTCGTGGTTTCCTTGGACAACCATAATGTCAAGCCCCTCGAAGCGACACAAACCGCTCTAATCCGAACCGTAAACTCCCCCTCCTCCTCTCAAAGTCAGAACTTACAAACACACTCAGAGCAACAGAACTACAACACAAAGAAAAGCTGGCTCACAAATATACAGATAAGATGGTTGACACGCTGTTCTGTTTAAAGAACAACCGAAACGTGATTCTCACACACACACAGATGTGTGTCGGTACGTTTCACTAACCTCTGTGTGAGTATTGATAGCATGTTCTCATACCACGGCACATTCCAACTATGTCTAAGACTAAACAGCAGCTACAGTGATAGAAACCAGAGAAATTCAGCGCTGTCACCCACTCGAGTGTGTGCGAGAGGGGTCTTTGCAAGGGCATCATTTTATTTGCTGTAATTGGCTTTTGAGTGCCATTTGGCTGATTCACTGAATGCTTTTAACCATTTCCCAACCATTTCTTCTAGAACTGATACAGATATTAGCCATTTTTTGGGTTCAGTGTGCGTTTGTGCGTTCACAGGATGTGGCTTTGGGAAAACAGATCTCATTCCTGCATTCCTCGGTCGCCATAATGGCCTCACTATCGGCCTATCAGCATCCAGAACCAATTATGGCATTATGACCTCAAAATCTCCCTGGAGATAAACAAAAAATCAAGACAAAGACAAGGGAGTCCATATTTTCACATGTAGGGAAGTACATCTGCTAGACACCTAAACAACACATGCACAATTCTATATAAGGCGTCTTCCTTTGGGCTGTGAGTCAGCGCTAGTGCTTTATAAGGGTGCAGGACTAATATTTACACTACAGGTCAGGGAATGTGTGTGTTTGTGCTACAACTGTTTATGTGAGCACTCACAAACACACCCATTAGAATAATCACTTCCTATGGGTTTAATAATAAGAAAGGGTGGGGGTTCTGACATCACTTCCTGTTGGGGTGAGCGACAGGAAGTCCCTGAGGGTTAAATGAGCTTTTTTAAAATGCATTAGTATGCCATGTTATTTTCACATTACCTCAATGTTTAACTTAACATGTTGCCTCAATCATCATCTTGTTTTTCTCATTTTGTGTGAAGTGTCCTAAAAAGGAGACTAGAAATGGAGGATAATATTGTGGGATATCGTATCTCATGTAGTGTGCTCTGTTGTGTACTTGACATCATCTGGGTAAATTATGCATACAGAAAATTTGTTATTCCAAACAAAAAAATGCCAAAAAATAAAGAGATCGTAAAACGTACACAAGTACACAAATGCTTATCCATCGGACTGCAAGTGTGCAAGCCCTCTGTAAATATTTAAAGAGGTAGTATACCCAAAAATGAAAATTCTGTCATCATTTACTTACCTTCAAATTGTTCCAAACCTGTACGAGTTTCTTTCTTCTATTGAATGCAAAATATATTTTGAAGAATGTTGAGAACCAAACAGTTGCCAGTAGCCACTGACTTCCATAGATTTTTGTCCTACTATGGAAGTCAATGGATACCAGTGCGGGTATCAACATTCTTCAAAACATCTTTTGCTTTCAAAAAAAAAAAAATGGTTTGGAACAACATGAGGGTAAGTAAATGATGACAGAATTGTAATTTTTCAGTGAACTCTATCTTTAATGTGTGTTCCTGCGCAACTGTAGTGGTAATAAACCTCAAGTACTCAAGGGGGCGATAGAGTTACATTAAAATATCTGCGACAACTAAATAATAAGCGCTTTCGCACCGCGTAGTTCTAGGAACTTAGTTCTAGGAACTAGCTAGCATGGTGGTTCCAAGAGAACCAAATTCTCCAGCGGGCCTGTTTTCCTGATTGTATTCGCACCGGCAGCAGGAAGTCTGAAGCGGCCGACAGCGACGTCTTTATGCACAGCATTTACAAGTGTCAACAACCGGTGAATGGAGGATGGCGCAATCAGGGTTGTTTCTGTGGTGTGTCGTGGGTTTCATGATAACGGAGATGGAATGTAAACGGACAATTTACACGATTGAAAGAGCATGAAAATCTGACTAATTCTCCTATGACAACTTGCAGTGTTACATTATCGAGGCTGAGAAAAGAACAAAACGCTGCAGACAACAGGAAGCTAAATCCTGTTATGTAAATCCTCCGATGTTTTCCATGTTCGTTGAGTAAATCTTTTTACATGGCTTTTTAACAATGCCGGGTAGCTGGTTTGCGTATACGTCCGGCCAATCAGCGTACACTTGTGTCACTTGTAATTCCTTTAGAATTGTTTTAGACCCTACTCTGAAGTAGGAGCTAATTTAGTTCCCCCAAACGGAGTTCCTAAATACGTTCCTAGTTCCTGCGATGCGAACATGCCAAAAAAGTGGGAACTTCCGGTGCAAAAGCCCCTAATGTTTTATTAATGCACTGAAATTTCAGCAAACAAGAACAGTGGCCAAAATCACTGACCGAAACAGTCACATTAACTAGTACTTTTCTGATTTCGCGGTTTGACCTTTTCAGAATAAACTACAACAGGTAAACTCGTCAGCTGTTTGGATGAAATTCTCCATGACCAAAAAATGATGGTACAGTAGCAATATGTAAATTTGTTTGGCTGAAATATTGAGAGTTTAATTTATCACCTGAGAACACGACACCATGAACATTGTACTGAGTTAACAACTAAAACTTTATTTTCAGTTTCCGGTTAAATGTCAACTTTAATCACAGTTTCTATAAAAATCATTTCAGTGCAATACTAATGTGTTTTTACAACAGTAACATGCTATAAATGTGATTCTTTTTAAAATGTTGCGATATAACAGAAAAAAATGAGCATAAAAGACTTAACTTTCACTAAACTTTCAATAACTATGTCACATCCAACATATAGTATCAGAAACGCTACTGACATTTCAAAACACTCACGAAAAGCCATTGACAGAGGCATGGCAACACTGAATGCTCAAACCAGTGTCGATAATCTTAATCTAACAAATCTACAAATTAGAAAAGAGTACTTTCCAATGCTTACTTTAAGGGTAAATCAGTCACCCTTGCCTGTTTAATAACAACTTTGAACAGTCTAGGTCAAATCGGGAATAGAAATCCATTAAAAATACAAGAAAAATGAGAATGAAAGGGAAAAAAGCTGGCCCTGAGAGTGTTTCGGCCTGAAAACCCTTTGTTCGGTTATGTATGAGTGCGTGAGTCTTAATGGGCAGGCAATTATACAACCTTGATGGGAAACTTTAGAGTGAACGAGTGGCAGCACTACAGTTCTAAAATATCAGCATTAACACAATTTCAGCCTACACGGCTCTCAATGCCAACCTCAAACCACCTCCACTCTTCTCTTTTCTCTGTCTGCCTCTCTTTCCTTTTGCGTCTCGCATTCCCTGTTATTCTGAACGCCCATGGGCTGTATCTCTCTCTCACTCACGATTGTTTGATAACATCTTCTCTTACTTTTATCCTAAGGCGGTTCTGCAAAGATCTAAAGCCCTTTTTTTATTCCAGTAGATAGAAATCCAGTTCATTCAACTTCACTTCCTGACCCTCATGCCAAGCCAAATGCAGTTCAGGGTGGCCAGAGTCTGGAAACTTATAAAAGTCTCTGAGTGCAGCCTGAGACGGCAGACAAGATTTCAGGAGCTGATATAGAGCAGAGGGTGGGGCTAATGTGTAATGGGGCGGGGACTCAAACGTGGGCGGAGCAGCCAAGACCTCAGCACGGGAAGAACCCACGTGAGAACCGAGCCAATTCCAGCAAATTCCTATTCAATGACAGCAAGAATGAACCATCTCCACGACAATTAGGGCAAATAAGGGCAGCCCGTCTGGAGGAAACATGTTTTTGATATCAGGATTTCCAACGGGATCATTTAAAGAAGCACGCTGTCATCATGATGGCAAAGGCGTCTTGGCAATGACATCATGTATGATATCACCCTCTATTATTAAGCCTAATATTCTCACTGTGGATTAACAGATCATAAAACATGCCAGTAAATCACATTTAGGTCCTGAGGTGCTACGACAGGCAGATGGTGTGCGTTATCCACTGAAAGACACACGCACACACGTAAACAGATCTTGGATCAGTGCGTAACAGACTCCCGTTTGACTCAGAGTTTCAAGTCAACATCAAATGAAAATGCACCATAGAGTTCAGAAAGGTTTTTTGGAGACGGTTTTTGCAGACCCTGCCAGGATAAGCTGCACTTCATTCAGAGTAGCCTTGAGCTAACTGGCACCTTGTTGCTATGGGAACTGCTGATGCTGTTGTCATGATGTCATTTTAACTCAAAATTCTATGACATACAATGTATCATCACTGTGGAGATGATCACGTACTTTGCTGAATCCGAATTCACATAATTCAACATACTAAGGATGTGCATGAGTAATCGTCTAGTAAAGACACCATTCAAACCACAAAAATGGATTTTCCTTGGCACCTTCGCCTGCCGCAGGCAACAATGAAATGTACTTTCCTACTGAATCCCTCCTTAAATCTTGCTCTTACAATTGAATATACTGGATGGCACCCAATTGTGATGCTGAGGAAATGCCATGTGCTTCCAAGTCGCAATATTTTGATATTCATTGGTATATTTGGTTTTTATTGGAGTCATGCATCCACTGGATGAAATTAATCCTCGTTACAAGCTAAATGTGTGTACTTTTTTTAACAGTCGTGGGTATTTTTGCTCATCTCAGATTGACATTTAACAGGAAATGCCATTGCTTAGAGGCAAAGATGTGCACCTAAGGCACAACATTAAAACCAATGCTGTCAATGTACATGATTGGCTGTTTGTTCAGGAAAGACTAATCAGGGAAGTGCCATATTTAAAGGAGTAGTTCACCTCCAGAATGAAAATTTCCTGATTATTTACTCACCCCCATGTCATCAAAGATGTTCATGTCTTTCTTTCTTCAGTTGAAAAGAAAAAGGTTTTTGAGGAAAACATTCCAGGATTTTTCTCCATATAATGAACTTCAATGGTGGTTAACGGGTTGAAGGTCCAAACTGAAGTTTCAACGCAGCTTCAAAAGGCTCTACACGATCCCAGCCTAGGAATAAGGCTTAACTAGTGAAAAGATTGGGCATTTTCTTAAAAAAAAACAAACTAATTTATATATTGTTTAACCACAAATGCTCATCTTGCAATTGCTCATGTGCGTCTTCATGCATTGCGTAATTTTATGTTGGAAAATTCACATGAGGTTAGTTCTTTGTCTGTGAACGCCAGGTCATTTTCTCCTCCAACTTCAAAATCGTCCGACATCGCTGTTTTAGCTTTTTTTGTAAAGGACGTTTGAGTTTCTTTGCATGTTTGCTTTGTAAACAATGGGTCGGTACTTCCGCCTACGTCACGTGTCCATGACTCTCGTAAGCTAATGCAAGACGAGCATTTATGGTTAAAAAGTATATAAATTTGTATTTTTCTTAGAAAATGACTGACCATTTCGCTAGATAAGACCCTTATTCCTCAGCTGGGATTGTGTAGAGTAGGGATGCACAGTATACCAGTACTGGAAAAATACCGGTATATATTTTATTTCAAACGGTTTGATACTATCATTTTGATCAATTCGGTATTTTATACGCTGCTGTTCTGAAGTTCACCTGTAGGCGGCAGTGCTTCCCAAATTGCTGCACAACGGGTAAATGTGGCAACAGAACAACACGATAGATCATCAAACAGATGAAACTCCATCAATGTGCTCGAAACTAGTAAATAAAGACAACAGCAGAAGTGAAATATGGCATTATTTTGCATACAAAACAGATGATAAAGGTGAACGAGCTGACCTTACTGTACCTGTATGCAAGCATTGCTATAAATCATGTGTTGCCACAGGAGCCAACACGTCAAATCTTGCCAAGCGTTTGTCACTTGCTCATCCTGATCTTTAACGCGAATTTAGAGATTGACAGGTGAGTGCATCATTCATAAATTCAGATTTAATTGACTTTTATTCACAATTGATCAACGCACATACCTAAGATGTGATACAGAGTAAACACGAAAGCTCAAATGTGCGTGTGAGACATGCTAGAACCAGTTTAGCTTTGGTCACATAATATTTGCACTTGCATTTCAAACAATCAAATATTAATTCAATTTGAATGAAGCAAGAGTTTTGCTGTATTAATTTTAGTATCAATAGTATCAATTTGTATTTCTGCCGCGCTGCCGACTACTAACATGAAGCAGCCGAGAGAGCGAGAGAGAGATTTATATTTAATGCTTTTTCTTTGGCTATCTGAGTCTGAAATCTGAAAACAATCAGAGAGAGAGAGATAATGTGATTTTGAGGCATTGACTGTTAGAATAACACTTTATAGTAAAGCAACCTTTGTTAAAATTCATTAGGTAAGATGACCTAACAGTATTACAGCACTTATTAATCTAGGTCAATAATTAATTATAAATGATAAAGGAACTAATACATGTTTAGCATGTTAACATTACTTACTAAATTGTTTTCAATTCACTTTTCTTTTAAGGCTGGTTGTTTGTCACCTATGGTATCGATTTAGTATCGATACCGAGGTATAACATTCTGGTATCGTACCGAAGCAAAAATAATGGTATCGAGCCATCCCTAGTGTAGAGCCCTTTGAAGCTGCATTGAAACTGCAATTTGGACCTTCAACCCATTGGCCACCATTGAAGTCCACTACATGGAGAAAAACCCTGAAATATTTTCCTCAAGAAAGACATGCACATCTTGGATGACATGGTGATGAACATTTGGATGACATTTGTGATGAACACAAATGAAGATATTTCTAATGAAACCAGAGAGATCTGAATGTTCATTTGTGTTCTGAAGATGAATGAAAGTCTTATGGGTTTGTAAATAAAGAGATTTTTCATTTTTCGGTGAACTATTCTTTTTAATACTGATTTGTCAACTAGATTTTCAGGGATTCCAGTGACTTGTTTATTCTGAAAATACATAGTCTTGCTCATCCCTATTATCCTTTGATTTATGACAAGCCACTGAACATTATTACCAACAGCATCACATCAGCAAACAGCTATTGACTTCTGTAAAGCGAAAGAGCTAATGCACACAAATGAAATCCTGCTCTGCGCAATAAAGCTTCATTGAACTTGAACTTGCGAGAGAGTCAAACCGCTCTGGGAGTATTTGGGCACAGGGCTAGTAGAGGTGTATATTTAAACCTGTCTGGCTGAAACTAGAGATTATGTGTGTCTCATACCAAACACCTGAGGCAAAGTGCTCCCATAGCTCTCTGTCTGTCCATCCGACTCACGCCAGCTACAGACTCATCGTGCAATAAACACCTTTTTCGTCATCAAGTGTGTCACACACACCACCTGTTATTTTACAAATGCACTAATGCCATTTTCACATGCAACAGGTATGTGTAAGTGTTTTGTTTGTGTACTAGAATGCATGTGTTTGAATTATATGACTGCACTGATATGTTTGATTTGCATGTCTGTTACTCTCAGACATCAACTGACTGTCATCAAAGTCTGGTTCAAACTGGCAGCAATTAAATCACTGGAGATTGTCTGGTCACTTTGCGGTTGGTTTCTAGTAGGGGTTTCTTCTTGACCATCGAATCCACTTCCATTCGACATCACCGTTTTGTCACTATCAGTGGGTTAAATTAGCTGGAGTTGAGATGAAGGGATGACTGTGTCTGGTTAATCCAATCTGATCTTTGCTCAACACCCTGTTCTCAGTCAGCTCCTGATCTGATTCAGTGTCCTCACTCTGTGAACATAATCACATACACACACATACACACACTCCTCCCCAGGGTGCCCATCACACCTGTTTCCTAGAGCTCAAATCCTTCCCTAACCAAATCACAACCCTCTGACAACTATTCACCAAAACACCACTTAAAGCCTTCAGATCGACTCAAACTTCATAATTTGATGTTTCTACAAGCTCTGCCACCACCTCACAAAAATTCACCATGGTAACCACAGTTTCCATCAATCTACAAAAGAGATTGTTAAAGGAGTAGTTCACAAAAAAATGAAAATTTGCTGAAAATGGACTCACCCTCAGGCCATTCAAGATGTAGATGAGTTTGTTTCCTCATCAGATTTGGAGAAATGTAGCATTACATTACTTGCTCACCAATGGATCCTCTGCAGTGAACGGGTGCCGTCAGAATGAGAGTCTAAACAGCTGATAAAAACATCACAATGTAAGTAATCCACAAGCTGCATCTTTGTAATAAACAAATCCATCAAGACGGTTTGAATTTCAAACTGTTGCTTCTGGCTAAAATTAGGGTTGGGTATCGTTTGGGTTTTTTTCGATACCGGTGCCAAATCGATACTTTTAAAACGGTGCCTGAACCGATACTTGTTATACATATACACATACTGTATATGGAACTCATGAAGCTCCAGGAAATCCCCAATATGGACAAAGGCATTGCTATTGCTGTAACTGAGTAAACAGAAGATATTAACGTTTTGAATGATAAAACAAATACATTAAACACTCGACTATGACAATATATAGTTTGTCTGTGTTATTCAAGCCATCTTTGGTATTTTCATAATAAAGTATATTTATAATCCATTGCTAATCGATGCATTAGTAGCCTATGGAACATATTTTCTGCCTCATTCTGTGACAAGAAGCTACATCAGATCATAAAAGGAAGCATTTAACTGGTGTTGGGGACTAAAAAGTTTGTAATGTTCTCTCTTGTTGAACAACAGGTTTAAAACCGTGAATACAAGAGAATTTTAGCTTTAGGCATTTTAATTAAAGCTAGGGCTAGGCCGTATATCGAGTTTGTACGAAATATCGATATATTTTTTATAAGCGATACGGTATGAAGCAATACCGTTAATATTGATATACAGTAATTTGATACGAGCGCATCTGAAAAAATATCTAGGGAGGACACAGACTGAACTGCTGCGGAGAAAGTGCGTGATACAATTTGTTCTAAACATGTGACAAGCTTTATGAAGGGCTTTAAAAAAAAAACATGTAAGATATAGTAGCCTATAGTTTAAAGTTTCAGTTTAAAGCGGCTTGCGCTCTCCCTGTCAGACGCAGCCTTTCTGTCAGAGCATGTGTCGCTGACAGAGACGCACTGCTTAATGTGTTTGAGACGTGCTGTTTTCCCTAATGCATAACTTACATTTCACAGGCATATTCTCCATCTGTAAATGTTAGAAAGCCATGGAAATATTTCCATTTTGCTGATTCTCCGCTAAACTTCACAGACTTCGTTTAGAACGAGCGCCGCCGGGCACATGCGCGCCAAACAGACGGAGCGCAATGAAATAGGAGCGCAATAACTCTGACTACAATATACATTTTGCTGAAATATTTGTAGTTGGACAATAAATGTGACATATGTAGAATTTCAAACCTACAAGTAAGTGTATTTGTATGATAGCACTAACTGTAAAGTGTAATGGGGTAATCAAAATAGCCTTTTTACTCAATTAGTCTGTGCTTTTTTTATTATTTTCATTTTTAGTTTAGTAAATTTAACTTCTGCTTTAAAAGCATTATTTTTGTTTTTAGATTGCAATGTTACAATGTTAGAATGTAATGTGATTTTTACCCTTTTTGCGGCTACCTGCTGCCGTCAGAGCAAGTGTAATTTCTGCATTCACGCGCTCCTCGGATGCTCTCATTTCCAGAGTAGTGCTTTTAAGTGGGAATGTGAAAACAGCACACTCGCGTTACTACAAAGATTTGTTGGACTTGTATTATTAGAGCTTTTCGACTTGAGTTCACGTGCATTTTCTCAGTTGGGAAATTATTTTTCACGTGCGGTGCCGCCGGTGATGATGCTTCTTACGTTCGTTTCGGAGAAACAAAGGACAAATATTTTAATCGATCGCTCAGGCATGGCACCGAAATGAGGCACCGAAATCTGCGTTCTGATTCGGTTCTAGTACATACCGGTTACATAGGTACCGGGTTTCGGTACCCAACCCTAGCTAAAATACAAGTCCATAATCAATAATATTGCTTTCTCTAATTAAAAAGTTGTCTTGTCTGAATCAGGAAAGAAATGTGCATAGATCAACCACGGTTTACTAGCAAAAACAGTTAAAAAAAAAAAGTTCTAAACAAATATGTCTGTGGATTTAGATGTAAGAGGACAAAAGAGGGTGGACTTTTTCCACTGAAGGAAGTGTTATTATGGATTATGGACAGGGATTTTTGCCAAAAGCGACGGTTTAAAGTTTATACGCTTTGATGGATTTGTTTATTACAAACATGCAGCTTTTCGCTTCACAATGCATTAATTGATGGATTGGAGTCATGTGGATTACTTGTACATTATTGTGATTTTTTTAATCAGTTGTTTGGACTCTCATTCTGACGGCACCCATTCACTGCAGAGGACCCACAGGTGAACAAATGTTATGTAATGCTACATTTCTCCAAATCTGTTCAGATGAAGAAACAATCTCATCTACATCTTGGATGGCCTGAGCGTGCAAAATTTCAGAAAAAAAAAAAAAAATATATATATATATTTTTCATTTCTGGGTGAACTATTTCTTTAAAACTTTGGTTACTTGCTATAAGCAAAAATATCTGATAACCAAGGTGGCCAATAATATAATACAACACAATTTCCAACAAGTAAATAATTACAAAAAAGTGCTAAAATTAAGTTAAATATTTTACACAACATTTACTCAAAAATAAAATATGCACATAACAATAACTCAATAAGGACACTTCTATGATTTAAGCCTGTCAAAACTCACTGCCTGTGCCCTCTGGATACGAATACCGCAATTCCTGTTTATTATCTGTCATAAGCAGTGAAAATGACATTACGCATGTATGGTGTTAATAACAACATATGAATTATACATGAATAATAATGTGTAAGCTCAAATTTATATTCTTCTTTAAAAACTGTTTGGCAGTGAATATAAAAATGCCAAATCATCCAATCCATATTAATGACAACTGAGAAGATATGGTGTCCCGTTTCTGAAAAATATTTTCTTTACAGTTACTTAAGTGAAAACTGATATGAAAACTGATCGCGCGCGCACACACACACCAGCATCTTGACAGAAACACTGAGGAATTCTCCAGAACCGGCGTCAGATTTACTCAGGTTTTCCTTCATGGACTTTCCAGAGAAAATAACACTTTATCTCCTCGCTGAATCATCTGGCATAAATGACACTTTATCCTTTCCACAGAATAATTAGTCCTGAAACTGTTACGCACCACAATCAGACATAAACCGCGTACTGACGCTCCGAAACGCGTTCTGGTTCAATTTAACCGTTTAACCACCACAGCACTAACGTTTCATGGCCCTTCTCAGATGTTTAACTCTTTAAACTGACAATAAACAGTTTTGAAAATCACAGCTGAGCGTCGCCGTCACGCGTCTATGGCGTTTCGCTGGTTTATATGCGCCATTCGCACGCGCTGATGCGTCTCGCGGAGCGCCGCGTGGATCTTTCTGTGAAACTCCGTACGAACTTTCTGCTCTTACCTTCAGCGAACGACAACGCTCTCCTCACGAACCCGCGTGCGCCATCGTAATCCAGATATCGCGGAACTGTAGTTAAACTGAGCGTGGGCTCTGATGGATATTTTGATAGGGACAAATATGTGATCACACGTCCGCGATCCGCCGCTCCGTTAACGGCTCGAGCTCTACTGCACGGGGACGCGCAGAGGGCAGGGCGCTGTGGACGCGCACTTCGTGTTGGAATGTCGGAAACGCGCTTTGCTCCCAGCCAGTTTTGCTGTGTTTTTCTTCTTCTGAGATTTGAAGAACATTAATAATCAGTGGCGGCTGGCGCAAACAAACTGAATCACACTGTTAATGCAGGCAGCAGGACTGAATGCAATTGTTATATAACCATTTAACAAGTGACAATAACGAAACATTACTGCTTTAAAAAGTTGTAAATTCAACAGTTAAACCATGAAATAAGAATAATCAGTGAATTTGAGTTTGATGTGGGTGTATCAGTAAAGTAGGCTCAAAAAAAAAAATAGCCATTTACATTACTGTGATTCAGAGATGAACACTAAAGTTGTCCACACGAGGGAGCCACAGGATAGTAAATCCTTCAAGATCTCAGATTAAAGACTGAATATGGTTCAATAAATTGACTTGTAGTATAAAATTGCATATAAATTCATTTTCATAAAAGTATGCAAAAACTGTAATCTCCTAAATATATAGACCATTAATTTTTTAATCTTAATTTTAATTATTAAATATTATTAATTATTATATAAATATAAATATTATTATTAATTATTATTATCTTATTTTCTTAACCTGAAGCTTGCGTTCTGCAAGTGAACGTCGCTTTATTGTGCCATCCCAAAGAGGCACAAAATCACTTTCACAGACTTTTAAATTAAATGTTCCCTCCTGGTGGAATGACCTGCTCAACTCAATCCGAGCAGCTGAGTCCTTAGCCATCCAAGAATCATCAAGAACACATCTCTTCCATCTTTATTTGACCCTCTAACTCTAGCACTCTCTTTTTCTAATTTTATTCTTTAAAAAAAAAAAAAAACTAGCTTTTCTAATCTTTTGTATTTTATTTTTGTTTTCTTTTTATTTATTATACAATTACCAATAGCAAAAAAAGGCCTCTAACACTAGCTTGCTCTATTCTTTTTCTATTATATCTGTTTTTCTTTTTATTTATTTTATAATTAAAAAATTTTGTGCATATAATAAAACTTACATAAAGACTCATAATTTACTTGAAAAGAGACATGTCCATTGCATAACTGTATCATCTACACAAGCAATTGTGTCAATTGTGTCGATGACTACCACAAGTTAAACTGCATTGTTTCAGTTACCTTATGGGTCATTGCCTACAACGCTTCGGTGACAGGACTTTGAAATAACAAACACGGAAAACAATAAAAGGCCTGACTTACATGCATCCAGCTAGCCAACCCCGTCCAAGCCTCATGATCCGTATCTTTATTTTATTTTTTTCTTCATTTGAATGCCTTGAAAGGATTTTTTGTAAAGATAAAATCGAATTTATTTTCATCTCGGTAGAGGTATTGATTGCACCTATTTGACAGTCGAGAACAGTCCAATCACATGAGGCCAAAAACTTATAAACTCAATACTGATTCGCTAAAATCAAAAGTGGGAGGGTCTGGTGCGCAGTGCTCTGGCCAATCTAAAACAAACCAATTAGAGCGCAGCCTCAAGTCACATGAGTTTCGAAAGTTTACAGACCTAAAAGGTGCGTTCACGACTTATTGTATTTACCGTAATCACGAGATACCAACTTGTAAAAAGCGTTCACGTCCTTGTAGAACTCGTTATTACAACTTGTGAACTGGGAGCTTTCTGAGAGATATGGCTTGTACCCTGCTTGTATCACATGACCGCTGCACCTCACACGGAATCAGAGAAAAATGGCGGCACTTTCAAAAGAAAGCTATTACTGCTCTAAAAAGGGGGAAATATATAGATACTATATGTGCTACAAATATAAAAACATACTATTTAAGTGTTCATACTGTTATTATTTTGTTGTTGTTCTCAACATTCTTTCAAGTGGGTTCATTTTGTTGACTGTCGCTATAGAAACGGATAATCCCCAGTCCAAATCCAGTGAACAGCACCAGGGGCCTGTACCATGAAGCCAGTTTAACTGGCTAGCCAGGTAAGTTTCAGTTTAGTTTGCGCCAACTCTGGGTTTTAGGTACCATGAAAGTGGTTTGGCTTTTAACCGTGTTCATCGCCATAGTAATTTACGCTCCACAGCTAACCTGCTCCGGGGCAGGTTATATTCTGGTTTAGAGATCTCAAACCGAAATTTGACCAATCAGCTTCAAGCAAAGTGACTATCTCTGATGCAATAAAGCCACTCCTCCAATTTCTCTTATACAGGATGCTACATAGTAAAACATTTTTAAAGATAAAATCATCAGATTGTTAGAGATGATTATTTTTTAGAATTATTTTAGATTATTTATATAATTATTATACCCTTAATCCATTACACAAGCCAGCTTAGTTTAATAGTAATTATTAAGCTTTTTACTTTTAAAATAATATAAATTTAATTTTAAATTAATATAAACATATAGATAATATGAAATATAAATATAAATAAGTTTTTGAATCAATAGCTTTAAACATGACTACATGAGCTTAGATTTTTAAGTGTTTTTATATCTATAAATATTATCAACTCTAAAAACTAACTTTACAACTTTTACTTGCACTTATATGGTAAGACGTTTTCTTTAGGTTTTCCTCGTTCAAGGAGAGATCGTTTCATCTTGCTGTGTAAATGTGTTTAAATTCTTCACATTGTTCAGTCTTTTAATCTTTGATAGTGAATCGCACTGACTCTCTCACGAGAAGTGAATCACAGTTTCAAGGCATGTGATTGGCTATTCATTAATGATGTCACACTTTCATGTGCACGTGCTCCATTAACTCAGGATCAAGCCTGAGTTGACAGAGAAAGTTGATGATCAGCTTCATGGTACCAGCAAAGCTGGATCGGACTGGTTTGGTTTTGTCAACTCAAAACTAATCCTGTAACTCTGAGTTTGTTCAGCCACCATCATGGTAGTTGAACATCAATTACGGTATTTTACAACATGGCATAAACGCAGCACATGACGTCACCGTCAGCTGGGGTGAGTGGGGTCCCGCCCACTGAGTGGCAAAAAGACTGAATGGCAGCATTGGTTTTCAGCGTGAATGCTGCGACAGAACACACAAAACACATCTAAAACAAGAAAAAGCTTTGCGATTGACTGTACAAATAGATTTGAAAAGTAATCTGAGGTATATTTTTATAGACTGCAGAAAGCTACAGAAAAGAGAAGCAAATGGATCTCTGCAATTTAAAGAAACAAATGGACTCCAGGCAGCGAAACACGGATTTGCAGTTATCATTTCATGTTAACATGACAAAAACTATATAAGTTTTTGGGCTGGACGATATGATGATACATATAACACTGATATAAGTGATCACCCAGATTTAGACCAACCTAGTTTGTATTTACAAAATGAGTTCACAGGCAAATTTGCTTTATGTATTTCCTTGGCGTCAAAATCAGGCACATGTAAATGTCAGGAAACATGATTCCTGCATATGAATATCCATGGACCACTGGATATTAAGTTGTAAGAAACACTATATCGAGTCCAGCAACCTTTAGTTTAAACTGATTATCGTTTGTACAGATTTGGAAAGGTGTCAGGTAAATAAGGAAGTAAAACGAGAATTGATGAAATACAAAGTATTAGTGGAGGAGAAGTTTATTAAGGGAAATAAATATTCAGTCAGCCTGGAAAGGAATAAAAGTAAAAAATGGCTGGTGCAAAAAATAAAGAACCAATAGAAATTACTTTGCATCTTTGACAGATGGAGATACAGGAAATGAAACTTTTTTTTAGGCAATTTGATACACATGATTTTAATGATAGGTGTATGGATTTTTATTCTAGAATATCTGCAGATTAATAAAGCCTCTGTTTTGAGGGTTTTGCAAACCACCCAACAAAAAGTCCTGGGCCTGATAAAGTGAGTGGGAGAGTTTTGAGGAGTTGTGCTTATCAGCTCTGTGATATCAGTCATTTCATTATTCAGACCTCATTGAAATTACAGAGCGTACCGCAGTGTGGAAAAAATCCAATGCCAGACAAAAGACCAATGCCAAACAAATGAACGATTTCAGTCTGATTTCTTTAACATCATTATTAATTAAGTGTTTTGAGAGACTTATTAAAACTTGGATTGTAGCGTGTACTAGTCAGTTAATTGTTCCATTACAATTTGCTTATAGGACAAATAGGAGTGTGGAGGATGCCACTCTGACACTCTTAAATTTCATATACAAACATGTGGATACTGGTAAGACTTTGTTTATTATTTATAGATTTTTCATCAGCCTTTAGTACTATTCAACCACTTCTTTAAGATGAACGTTTGTTGTCTGAATTTGATGTTCCTAAGGGCTTGGTGGCCTAGATTTGAGAATTTCTGACCAGAAGATCTCAAATAGTACAAGTAAATGGAAAAAATTCCTTGGTGTCATGGAACACTCGGAGAAAGCATTGAAGATCCAAGTGCAGTTTTAATATCTAAAGACAGTGACCCAAAACAGGGCAACAGGAAGAAAACAAAGGCAAAAGGTAATCTAACACAGAGTAACAAAACAATACCTCAGCAAACATGTGCTAACAGAACATGGTATTTATAGAGGAACTAACAAGACTAATGACACAGAGCTGGAAACAATAAGACATGACAGACAGAGGAAAGGGTGATTGGAAATGAAGTCCACAAGCAATCAACAATGACCTGGCAGGAGTGCCCTCTAGTGGCTCTCATGGGCACTCCAGCAGATGGCTATGATATGACTCCCGCTTTAAGGAGCGGATTCCAAACGCTCCAACAAAAGTCAAAGAAATCCAGGAGGGAGGTGGAACAGAGGTGGACCAGGGGGAGGGATGGCAGGCCAGGTCCCTGTGGTGGAAGAGGGCCTGGAGACAGAGGTAGACCAGGGTGGCAGGGTGGGTCCGGCAGAACAGGAGGCCAGGGTGGGGCCGGCAGAGCATGAGGCCACCAGGGCGGAGCAGGCAGAGCCGAAGAGCACCAGGGCAGAGCATGTGGAGCTGAAGACCACCACAACAGAGTAGACAGGATCAAAGCAGGCTCTGGAGCAGATTTATAGATGGGAGCGAACTCTGGCATGAACTCATAGACTTGAGTGGGCTCTGAAATAGACTCATAGGCTGGAGTGGGCTCTGGAGTAGACTCATAAACTGGAGCAAACTCTGGAGTGCACTATAGACTTGAAAGGGCTCAGGAGCGGATTCATAGACTGGAGCGGGCTCGGGAGTGGAAACTAAGGGATTCCGGACTGAAGCGGGCTCTGGAGTGGACACTGAGGGCTCCCAGACTGGAGCGGACTCATAGACTTGGGCGGACTCTGGAGTGAACTCATAGGCTGGAGCAGGCCCTAGAGCAGATTCGTGGACTGGAACGAGCTCTGGATTGTACTCAGACTTCAGTGGGCTCTGGAGCAGACTCATAGACGGGAGCAAATTCTGGAATGAACTCATAGACTTGAGCAGGCTCTTGAGTGGATTCTAAGGGCTCCCGGACTGAAGCGGGCTCTGGAGTGGACTTTGAGGGCCCCCGGACTGAAGCGGGCTCTGGAGTGGACTCTGAGGGCTCCCGGATTGAAACGGGCTCTGGAATGGACTCCGAGCTATGGAGCAGGCTCTGGAGTGGACTCTGAAACAGCCCATGCACACAGAACAGCCAAGAGGTGAAAGGCAAAGTCGGCCTTCTTGAGCATGGCAGCAGCAGTGAGATCAGGTGGCTTTGAGATCACTGGAGATGGGAGCACCTGAGTCAGGTCCTCCAGGACCACTGGACATGGGACCACAGGAGCGGACTTTGCTGCCCTCCTCCTTCTCAAACTTTGTTTACGAGTCAGAGATAGTGAAGCTTCACTATCCTTTGGAGGTGTGATAGCAGACTCGGGCATCTCTGGGGGCACTGCAATGGGCACAGACTGATCTGGTGTTGCTACTAAACTGCGGTAACTGAGACAGTTAGTGAAAACCCAATAATCAAGAGTTCATAGTCCCTGCTTCTCCCACAGAGGCAAGGGGTTTTCAAGGCATTCATTAAAAATCTTGTCCAAAAAAGGTCCAAAAAACTCTGCACAAATCCTCCTACTTTCATGTCCTGTTGCCACAGTGCTGCCAACATCTGGATTCGCGCCTTCCGCTCCTTCTTAGAAGCCGGAGGAAGAATCCGAATGCCCATGGTCCAAAAATCAATGAGGGCTGACTAACTGCTGGATCTGAAATTGCTGAAGTATTCTGTCACAGAATACTCAGAGAAAGCACTGAAGATCCAAGTGCAGTCTTAATATCCAAAGACAAAGATCCAAAACAGGGCAACAGGCAGAAAACAAAGGCAAAAGGTAATGACACATCTTGGGTATTCTATAGTCTTTTGCTGCGTCCAAATTTGCATACTATCTGTCCAAAATAGTATTCGAAAATAAAATTAGTATGTCCCAAATCATAGAATAATTTCACAAAGTTTTTTTGCTCTAAATCTTGGAACTAATAAAATGTAATTTAAATAAAAAACAACAAGTATCAGAATCAGGGTGCGTCGTAAGGGGTGGGGGGGGGGTTAGGACGATTCTAAGGGCCCGACGATGCGTCTTTTTCTTTGCAGCGGCAGCGGAACGCGATCGCGATTTCTACCAACCAAGGGGGGCCCGAGTGGATATGCCAGAGATGTTCACAAGTCTTTAACTTGGAGTCTGAGTCAAGTCTGGAGTCTTTGACCTGGAGTCCGAGTCAAGTCTGAAGTCTTTATCGCTGGAGTCTGAGTCAAGTCTCAAGTCTTTGGTCACGAGTCCGAGTCAAGTCTCAAGTCATTTAATGGCTCGCTAAAAAATCCCATTCAGATTCCTCATGTATTGAAATCTTCCTATTTATTAAGCTGTTTTATAAACTATAGACAAAATATATGAGCTATGATCTGCTTTGCAAAAAAAAAAAGAGGTTTTTCTGTAATCAAATTCTATAAAAAGAGTCTGATCTACCATGACACATGAGGAAATAGCCTGTGACACAGATATTACAAAACCATACAAATAACATATTTCTTTATAAGTCAGGGGTATTCAATTAAAGCAGAGGACAAAATAAATAAATAAATTTTTTAAAAGTACATTTTTATATGTATTGTATTTATACATTTAGATACATGGGAGGCCATGTGACAGAAAAAAAATACTGTTCAGGGTTTTCCTCCTGAAATCTATACTATTTTAATATTTTACTGAAAAGCATTATCTACTAAAAACAATGTAGGCCTAGCTACAATAATCAAAACGTTCTCATCTTGACCAGAAAAGAAAGATAACTAGCAGTTTCAAAGTTTAAGTTCTATCCTAGCCATCTAACAACAATTTTCACAATTATAATTACATGATTCTTTTGAAATGTTCCTACAGATTAATAATGCTAAATGTAGATCAGAAACGTCTTGTCACATCTGGTTTGAACAGTCAGAGTCATAGGTTATAGATAGATAAATAGATAGTAAGAAAAATAACTATATTTGTAGCATTGCTTTTTTTGTTGTTTTTTTTTCCTGCTGTGTTTCATTCTAGCGTTTATATGCCAAGGAGGACTCTAGCCTACAAGACTCTGAAGGACTGAACTAGGAAGGACGCAGCCTCGGTAGGACGCACCCTTCCGTTTGAGAAACACCCTGAGAGCCCTATCTTCTTCGAGTGTAAACTAAATGAGTCAATGCATATTGGCATGTGAGATATGCACCTCGAGCTCCGCCCCTCAGCATGGGTATAAATGCAGAAGCGGTGGCAACACACATTCAGCTTTTCACTCCGGAGCCGAGCAGGTCTGTTGTTCAGCTCTGCCTGTCGTCTGAGATTCTGAAGAAGTCTGTGAGCTCAGAGAGAGAGGCTTCTTTGTCTCGTGTTGGTGTGACGGCGCTGCAGCGGTGCTTCCCTTGTATGCTTCAGCACTGTGAAAGAGCAAATTTTCCTAAAAGAGCAAACACGGGTGTGACGTTGCATCTTTGTAAAGATGACGGTGCGTCTTTTTAAAGATGGCATTCCATCCTTGTGTTTCTGGATCCGGTCGTTACCTGGCACCGGATGACAGTCACGATCGCTGAATCGTGTTTGGGCATTGAGCACGCTGAGGCAGCCTTCGTGGATGAGTCATGCTGTCATTGTAGCAGCATGGCCATTGCGTTGTGGCTGAGACTCCGATACATCAAAAGAGGTGGAGTCCCCTTACCTATGCCCCGATCTAGTGCTTTTTCTGTTCTGCAGAAGAGGGCTACTTCGGTGAATAGGCAGGGTAGCCTGAGGGTTACAGTGGGGGCAAACCCGCCAAGTGAGTCTCCATGGGCCCCCCATTCCTTTAGCACGCCACAAGCTGTGGAGCTTCCGGGTGCACGTGCAGGTCCTTCGTACGGGGGGGCGTCCGTTTCATTTGGGGCTCCGCTGGATGACCGGATGTCGATTGCGGCTAGGGATGGAACGATTATAGATTTTGTTGGTACGATTATTGTCTGAGGAATAATCATTGGAAACCCATTTGAATTAAAAAAGGTGATCTCTGCTCTGTAATCATCCATGACAGTATTTCTCTTTTGAAAATAAAAAATGGAAATAGATCACAAAAGTATTTGTTTTCAGTTTGTACATTCTTTACATGTCTTTTGGACCTGGGGTAGAGAATCTGGAAACACGGTGAAAAAAAAAATCTTGTTGGTTTTTACTTATGAATAATACTACAACAGGGATATTGAAGCATAAGGGTAGTGTAATTCATTTTGAAATGTAATATGCAAAATGGCAATACAATATGTAAAATGGCAATGTTTTTCTGTATTTAAATTTACTTTTTCCCATACATATGTGCAATGTTTAGTGCAAAATGAAAATGAAAATTCAATTATATAGTTTACATTTGCCATTTCCTACACTAGTTTTAATATGCACATTAAAAACATATTTAAGGCTTTATAAGTTGCAAAATTAAAAGGAAAATGTATTACCCAAATTTATTAGATATGTTTAGCATGTCCAAGCAAAACTGTAGCAAAATTATCATTTAAATGCTGTTTTTCCTAAATGCATTTAGACTTACAGGTCAGACACTTGGGAATGCATTTTCAGAATGCATTCTGAGCCAAAGATGCAGCAAAAGGGTAGCAAAATGGTGATTTAAATGTCTTTTATTTTTCTTAAATGCATTGAGACTTACACTTAAGATATTTAAACTGTATTTTCATCAAATAGCCCGCGATAATGTAGTTTAAGTCTATGTGGATTTGAAAATGCATTCCAAGACAATTATCACATCGGCGTGTGAGATGTTGAGGCAGGCGCGACGCATATGGTGCCTCGGTATGTGCGATCCATTATGGTTTAAAAGTGAAGAATAAAATATAATGTATAGTGACAAATAGGTAAATAACTGTAGAATTGTACTGTCTGTTTGCTCATGTGCAATCAGAGTGTAAACAGTGAGAGATCTTGGGGAAGGTGAAAAGCATTTGGTTAATGGTGAATATTGACCTATCCTGCGTCCTGTTGTCGAGCCCCGCCTTGATGTGATGATTGACAGGTCAAGGGCGTGATCGCCTTGGAATGCATTTTCAAATCCACAGTGACTTAAACTACATTATCTGAAGCAGGCAGAATGCTGAGCTAACGAGCCATATCTTCGCGTCAGGTGGTTCTTGCCTTCACGTCGTGCATTAAAATTGTTCAGTGTACAGCTAGCCATGCATTATCCCTTATGTGTTCACTCTTTAGTAGCAGTTTTTTACAGCAATATTTAAATGACACCCTGGTCATTCTTGGTGTACCCAAAATGGTCCCACATTATCGACAGGCATTTCTCTGGTGGAAATAAAGCTTCGCTG
>JAFVLL020027490.1:0-37802 GCA_021397915.2 Tor tambroides
AGTTTATTGAAGGACAGAGAGAACATGAGAGATCCAGAACCCTGCAGAATGAAACACACTGAAGAACAAACAGGTTGGTGTTTATTCTTGATCCTTCATCAATGAGGCTGGAGAACATTAAGAATATAAAGCTTCAAGCAGTTTGTCAGACTTTGTTGTGATAGGAAAATATAAAGAGCTGTGCAATAATATAGTTGAAGCAGCAAATAATAAGGGCCCTTTCTATAAAACTTCTGGAGCTGATTTAATATATTTAATATTTCTCACTATGTAAACATGGGATTTGTGTCTGTAATGTTTAAAATTGTTTAATAATTATTATTATTAAGTAACAATTGGAGGAACAATGTACCTCACTTCAGGACAGTTTCAGAGACATAATTTATAAAAATGCATCAAAATGATAAAAAAAAAATGTGTAGCAATTTTCTATTTTCCACTGTTACATCAGGGTTCACTTTTATGTCTTTTCACATTTCTCTCTGTGATTTACTGAAAATTAGAAGTTTTACTTTCATTTCAGAGTTGACTGAAGAAAAAGAGGAGAATGAAGAGCTGAATGAAGAGGAGAAACATCATGTCAAAACTGGAGGAAAATATTTGAGTCGCTCTCAAACCAAACAGAAAGATTTAAAGAAAAGAAGAGCCAAGAAATCTTTCACCTGCACAAACAGAATCTCGAGTTTCACATGAGGATCCACACTGGAGAGAAACCATTCACATGTGATCAGTGCGGGAAGAGTTTCACAGAATCATCAAACCTTAAGAGACACATGATCATCCACACTGGAGAGAAACTGCATGAATGTGATCAATGTGGAAAAACATTTTTAAGGGCTTCACACCTGAAACGTCATCTGAAAGTTCATACAAAGGAGAAACCATATTCATGTTCTTTATGTGGAAAGAGTTTTTCACTTCTGCAAAGTTTAAAAGTTCATCAGAAGATACACGCTGGTGTGAGAGATTATATGTGCTTTGAGTGTGAGAAGACTTTTATTACAACACAACATTTGAAACTGCACCAGAGGATTCACACTGGAGAGAAACCTTACAAGTGTTCACACTGTGACCAGAGATTCAGTCGTTTAGAAACCCTGAAAAGACATGAGAGGATCCACACTGGAGAGAAACCGTATCACTTGAACTTTATTCAACAAATACAGTTGAACCACTGATGTCACATGGACCATTTTATCGATGTCCTTACTGCGTTTCTGGGCCTTGAACATTTCAGTTACCTTGCTGTCTATGCACTGCATGTGGGAAGAGTTTCAGTCGTTCATCTTCTCTACTCAAGCATAAAAAAAAGATTCACAGTAACTATATCATCTTCAGATCCAGCACTTTCAGGTCTGACGTCGCGTCCTCACCAAACGTGACACAACAATGCATCTAGAAATAAAATCTATTCTGTATAAATCTGAACTAAACAAAGAAACATCATCTAAAGTCACAGTGAATAAAGTTTATCTTCAAGACCAGCAGTTTCAACTGTAACATTTTTGCGGGCTTCAGCCTTTGAAGAATCACCTGAAAGTTCATACAAAGGAAAAGCCACATTCAAGTTCAAGTTCATTTGACCTGTATAGCACATTTACAACAGCCACTAGGCTGACCAAAGTCCTTTACAGAAGAGCAAAATTATAAAAACATACACAGAAAGCAAACCAGATAAAAATAAGAACAACCCGTTTCAAAATTACCGTGCAGTAATAAATATAGTAAGGAAAACAAATAGGTTTTTAGCAGGGACTTAAAAACAGACAGAGAAGGGGCCGTTCTAATCTCTAAAGGCAGGGTTTTCCAGAGTCGTGGCTCTTTTTGGGCGAGCCATGATTTAACCTCCTCTAAGCATTGCCGAAGAGAAGTAAGGAAATATCCCTTAAAGAGAAGTTTCTTTTGATTGGTAGATAGATTTGAGTATCATCCGCATAGAAATGAAAAGAGACACCATGTTTCCTTAGAATAGAGCCCAGAGGTAGTGTGTAGAGAGAAAACAGAGAAGGAGCTAACACAGAGCCTTGAGGAATGCCACAGATCAGAGGTGCTAGGGAAGCGTAAAATTACCCAGCTTCACTAAAAACTTTCTGTCAGACATGTTTGACTGAAAACAGTTAAGAACGGTATAGACCCACCCAAGACTCTAGGCTAGATAATAGTGTGGAGTGGTCTACGGTATCAAAAGCGGCCGATAAATCTAAAGAATAAGAACCACAGAGTCTCCGGAATCAGTGGAGAGATAGATATCATTTAACACTCTCAAGAGGGCAGACTCAGTGCTGTGAGCAGACTTAAAACCAGATTGAAAAATCTCATAAATACAATTACTTGTCAGAAAATGTTGGAGTTGATCCAGCACAATTTTCTCCAAAACCTTAGAAATTAAATGTAAGACAGAAATTGGCCTAAAAATGTTTAGATTAGAAGAATCCAGAGAAGGCTTCTTGAGCAGGCGAGTGACTGTAGCACCGGGGTAAAGTTGGTTTTATATTCGCACATTCACAACATTCACACATTTCCGCGTTCAATAACTTTCTAATTACATGTGCAGTAAAGTTATTTTTTGCTAATTCTAATCAGTGACATCATTGTCAAGCTGCTACATTTTTTTTCACAATCGATCAAATTGGGCAAGTATTGTTTTAAGGGCATATTTACTTGCGAATGTCCGCTGAATGTCCAATGTAGTGCAGTTAACAAAGCAATTGAATGCAGAAGTCCGAATGTGCGAATATAAAACCAACTTTACCCCGGTGACTGTAGCCACTTTAAGATCATGTCACATTCATGTTCTTTATGTGGAAATAGATTTCACATCTGCAAAGTATAAAACTACATCAGAAGATACATACTGGTGTGAGAGATCATATGTGCTTTGAGTGTGAGAAGACTTTTATTATAGCTGAAGATTTGAAGTGGCACTAGAGGATCCAACTTTTGCTTCATGATATTAATTATATCATTGTGGGTTTTTTAAGAGTTTCATTCATCACTTGTAGTTTGTTTAGGCTACTCTTTATATGAAGGGAAGTAGTGTGTGTGTGTGTGTGTGTGTGTGTGTTTTATCGTGCAAAACGTTCTTGTTCAGGAAGCTGATGAAGAGGCTGTAATACTTTCGAACTAACGTTTATTTTTAATTTTGTTCTTCATAGTTGTTTTTAAATCAAGTATTTATTCTTTCCTTTATGATGTATTTAAAAAATGCAGATGCAAGGTGTACTGTACGATCCTCCTTTGCTTCTCTTGATGGTACCAGAACCTGGTATAATTTGTTTGGGTTTGCATCTTTGCTAATATGGGACGGTTGGCAACCCTACCCACACCTGACTGAGACTAAATGGCTGGCTGTCTACATCAGTAACTGTTTCGCCTATATTTTTCCGTGATGTGTTACTTAGAGATGTTTTATCATTTTAATTTAAATTTGGCGCTTTTTTTTAATGACGTACTGTTGATTTCGCCCCGTGGCGATGACGTCATCGCTCGCGCGCGCGCGCTCACACAGCGTCGAGTCTCGTGAGGTGAGCAGTTCGCGGTACTTCACGTGTTTACACGATTGTAAAATACACTTAACCGTTTATTTAAGCAACAGTCAAAGAGGTAATTTCTGAATTGCTTTCTGCATCTGCTGACTAAAACATTTATCACAGCAGGCAACGAGCATGTGAGGGAAAATGTTAAGATTTAAGCGAATTTGTGTTTTTGTATGTTCGTTTATGATTGTTTAGATATTTGAAGTGATGATGCAGGTACTGAATGCTCTTTATTTTTTAAGATTTTATAATTTTTCAGTTTCTGGACATACCAAAAAGATGTACTTACTTTATTGCTAAGAATGCAGTTATTAGCATTTCTAACTATATTTAGATTAATATGCAAACATTTTAGTTGATGTAAGTGATGTCATTAGTGTCTGTCTTTATATTATTATATATTCTGTATCATTTTATGAGTCTATCATTATATTCTGTATCATTTTTATAGTCTTTCAGCAAATATCCTTATGCAAATAATCAGTTTCTACCCACAAATACATATATTTAAAGCTAGATGATCTGCTGCTGATCCTGAATGGCTTGTTTAATGAGTGTTTATAGTCTGAGGCTCATCAATATTATCAGCTGCTGAAAATCCTCTTTATTTCATGTCAATAGATCCTGTTTTCACCTCATTCATTATGCTGATGACTTCAGATCTGTTAATTGCCACATTAAGCTCATTTTATTGCTGTCAACAGACTTAAGCAATCAGCTTTTGTGACATTACAAGATGTAACTATCACGACAGCATATATTCGTTAATCAGTGATGAACCATGTTTCATTGCTATAAAACACAAAACACTCAAATTAGTGGTTTATTTGATTTTCTATGTTAAATCTTTAGTTTTTAATTCTTCTTTACATTGTTTATATTTGGTTTCTTTTATTTGTGGTATTATTCAGTCATCAAATTTTCTGTATATCTTAATTTTTTTTTTTAAATATACACTATATTGCCAAAAGTATTGGGTCACCCCCTTCTAATGAACAGGTTTGACTACTTTAGTAATTTCCATCTTAATGTTAAAGCATATAATGATATTCTAGGAAATTGTGTGCTTCTAATATTATAGCAACAGTTTGGACAGGACCCTTTTCTATTCTAACATGACAATGCCTCTGTGTATAAGACAAGGTTCAAAAAGAAAATGATTGATTCAGTCAGTGTGGAAGAACTTGACTGGTCTGCACCCAAACCAAGTCCTAATCCCAGTTGAACACTGGCTCTGGTGTGACTGTAAATGCAGACCTTGAGCCAAAAACTCATCACCAAACACCAATGACTTGTATAGACACTATAAGGACAAAAGTGTTGGGACACCCCTTCTTTAGAACAGAAAAAGACACTAAAAAAACTGTGGCAACAACGACGGGAACATAATTCATGTATTTAAAAATTGTATTTCCATCTCTGTTGCAACAGTTTTGGAAGTGTCTAAAATGACTGTACCCATATGTTCAAGTCATTGGTGTTTGGTGATGAGTTTTTGGCTCAAGGTCTGCATTTTCAGTCACACCAGAGCCAGTGTTCAACTGGGATTAGGACTTGGTTTTATGCAGACCAGTCAAGTTCTTCCACACTGACTGAATCAATCATTTTCTTATTGAACCTTGCCTTATACACAGAGGCATTGTCATGTTAGAATAGAAAAGGGTCCTGTCCAAACTGTTGCTATAATATTAGAAGCACACAATTTCCTAGAATATCATTATATGCTTAAACATTAAGATTTATACTCATAGAAACTACTAAAGTAGTCAAACCTGTTCATTAGAAGGGGGCGACACAATACTTTTGGCAATATAGTGTATTTCCTTGCTTTTTAATTAGAGATCAAATAAATGTAGGGATGAAATATGTGGATAAAATTATTGTAAAAAGAGACATAGGAATATGAAATAGGAATATGGATTTCCATGCACTCAAAAAAAAAAAAACTTGGTTAAAATAAATCAAGAATTTTGTTGTTTCTGATTTTCTACGTAACTATTTTCGGTAACACTTTATTTTGATGGTCCCTTTTGAACATTCTGTTAACACTAAGTAATGTTGCAACTACATGTCAACAAACTCTCAGAGTATTAGTAGACTGTCTGCTTCATATCTGCTAACTCTTTTTTGTGATGGTCTCCCAACAGACACTCTACTGACTGTAAGTAACTTTGCAAGTACATGTCAGCTTATTCTAACCCTAACCCTACCAGTCTACTAATACTCTACTAATACACTCTAATGAGAGTTACTAGATATGTAGGTGCAATGTTACTTATAGTCAACAGAATGTGTTAAAGGGACCATCAAAATAAAGTGAAACCCTCATTTCTGTCATGTTCAGTCCATTTGTAAAATTTAAGTGAACAATCATTTGTTGTTGGGACTACTGTACATTCATAATTTTTGTTGACACAACTAACTGAGCAGTGGATGCGTAGTTCCCAGCATGCTTTGCATGTGATCACATTAAAAGGGAAACATGTTGAAAATAATTGTCATTTTAAGTGTTTTTAAGTAAAGAGAATGCCATGTAATGGTGAGTTATATTTGAGATTTAGAAGAGGTTTGGAGATTAGGATATGTTTTGAGGACACTACCAACTTGATTCAGTGAGTAATAGCCGTGCTAAAGCCAGTTCTGAGACCAGCCTTCTTTGCTCAGTCCTCATGGTGTACATTACAACTGTATATTGTCCTCAACATGCGCTCAAATGAATAATAAAAACTAGCTTGTTCAGTGAACTTAATTAAACCAAGCAAAATTTTTCCATGCAATTAGTTCAGGTCCATATAACAAGACTAAAACAAGTTCAAATACACAAATAATGTTTTGTTGAACCAACTTAACAGATTGAAATTCCTGTGTTAGTATGCTAACAATTATGCTAAATACTACTTAACACAAGAATTTCAGTCTGTTAAATTAATTTAAAACAAAAAATAGTTTGTTTAACCAAAAACATTGTACAATTCATTGGCAAAACTTACAGTACTAGATATATAGATGGGTAAACATACTTAATAAACATGCTTAGGTAAACATGCTTAATGTGTGAATTAAAATAACAAAATAAATTATGTAACTGATTTATTCTCGATTTTGACAGATCTGCTCCTCTTACTGTACAGTGATCACAGTCACACCTTCAGTGAAGCTCCTCCCACAACAATCACACCTTCAGTGAAGCTCCTCCCACAACAATCACACCTTCAGTGAAGCTCCTCCCACAACAATCACACCTTCAGTGAAGCTCCTCCCACAACAATCACACCTTCAGTGAAGCTCCTCCCACAACAATCACACCTTCAGTGAAGCTCCTCCCACTGCAGTTCAGCAATAAATGCTGGAATATTCCCATCAGTCTACAAGTGAAGACGAGCATCAGAGCATCAGGAAGAAGTGAAATCTGCAGAGACAGAGTTTATTGAAGGACAGAGAGAACATGAGAGATCCAGAACCCTGCAGAATGAAACACACTGAAGAACAAACAGGTTGGTGTTTATTCTTGATCCTTCATCAATGAGACTGAAGAACAATAAGGTTATAAAGCTTCAAACAGTTCATCAAATTTATTGCAGTAGGAAAATTTGTAAAATCTGTACAATAGTTGAAGCAATAAATAATAAGGACACTTTTAATAAACTGGGTAATTTTTTTTTTAGACAAAGTTGAATGAATGATGCATTTATATAGCGCTTTATTGTGTATTGTTGTACACCCAAAGCGCTTTACAATCATATGGGGGGTCTCTCCTCAACCACCACCAGTGTGCAGCATCCACTTGGATGATGCAATGGCAGCCACAGTACTGTTAAAGTTAATTTATTTTAGATAATTGTGTATCTAGAAAGTTTCAGGGTCACTAAGGTCAAATAAATAATGCATCAAAATGATATAAAAATACATAGCAATTGCTACTTTCCACTGTTTCATCAGGGTTCATTTTCAGGATTTACTGAAAATTAAACATTTTTTACTTTAATTTCAGTATTGATTGAGGAGAATGAGGAACTGAACGAAGAGGAGAAACATCATGTCAAAATTGGAGAAAAAACTTTGAGTCACTCTCAAACCAAGCAGAAAGATTTAAAGAAAAGAAGAGATGAGAAATCTTTCACCTGCACTCAGTGTGGAAAGAGTTTGAAACACAAACAGCAATTTGAGATTCACATGAGGATCCACACTGGAGAGAAACCGTTCACATGTGATCAGTGCGGGAAGAGTTTCAGACAATCATCACACCTTAAGAGACACATGAGGATCCACACTGGAGAGAAACTGCATGAATGTGATCAATGTGGAAAAACATTTTCGTGTGCTTCAAGCTTGAATAGACACCTGAAAGTTCATTCAAAGGAGAAACCACATTCATGTTCTTTCTGTGGAAAGAGTTTTTCACTACTGGAGAATTTAAAAAGACATCAGAAGATACACACTGGTGTGAGAGAGTATATGTGCTTTGAGTGTGAGAAGACTTTTATTACATCTCAACAACTGAAACTGCACCAGAGGATCCACACTGGAGAGAAACCTTACAAGTGTTCACACTGTGACAAGAGATTCAGTCGGTCAGAAACCCTGAAAAAACATGAGAGGAGTCACACTGGAGAGAAACCATATCACTGCACTGTATGTGGGAAGAGTTTCAGTCAGTCATCTTCTCTACTCAAGCATACAAAAAGGATTCACAGTCAGTAGATCATCTTCAGATCCAGCACTTTCAGGTCTGACGTCGCATCCTCACCAAACGTAACACAACGATGCATCTAGAAATAAAATCTCTTCTGTATAAATCTGTCCTATCAAAGAAACATCTTCTAAACTCAGTGAATAAAGTTCATCTTCAAGACCAGCGGTTTCACCTGTAACATTTTTTTGGGCTTCAGCCTCAGAAGAATCACCTGAAAGTTCATTCAGAGGAGAAACCACATTCATGTTATTTGTGTCAAAAGAGTTTTTCACAACTGCAAAGTTTAAAAGTTCATCAGAAAATACGCACTGGTGTGAGAGATCAAATGTGCTTTGAGTGTGAGAAGACTTTTATTACAGCTGAAGATTTGAAGAGGATCTACACTGGAGAGAAACCTTACAAGTGAGATTCAGATCAACTCAAAGATGGATTTCCTCCCCAAAGAACAATACCTAAAAGTTTTATTCTTGTATTTCATTTTGCTTCATGATATTAATGATATCAATTTGTTGTTTTTTGAGTTTCATTCATCACTTGTAGTTTGTTTACTCTTTATATGAAGGGAAGTAGTGTTATTTTTTTATTTTATTTGTTTTACATGTGCAAAAGAAGAGGCTGTAACACTTTTGAACTGATGTTTATTTTTAATTTGTTCTTCATAGTTGTTTTTAAAACAAGTAGTTAATGCAGGATATACTGTACGATCCTCCTTTGCTTCTCTTGTAAGTAGGGATGGTACAGAGTCTGTTTGGGTATGTGTTTTTGCTATGTGCAGTCCAGAAGAGAGATCTCTGTCTCGTGCTTTAGGTCTGTGCGATTAATCTAATTTTATTTTCGATTTTGAGTTTGGCTTCCAATGATAATGAAAACAAAATATTTGAGGTAAAGTGATTATTGTGCTGCATTCCTTCTACCTTCACAGAGCTTTTGTTCCTCTCTAAAAGTCCAGACATAACATTGTAGGATCTCAGAGTGAATCAGACAGTGATAACGTGACCAGAACTGAAACTGACCAAGAAGCTGAATTACAAAGCAGGCCCCGAGTCCACATTGAGGACCAGAAAATCAGAGATATTTTCATGTGACGCCAGCGAGACTGAAGCTGATTTTACATTTGATTCATTCATTCAGTTTCTTTTGTAGGCTATTATTTACCTGAATACTGCTGATAGGCCTACTTTACTTTTCATTTTTTGTTGTTGTTGTTATTTTGTTTGTACTTTGCTTCTGTTCTTATTGTATTACTGTCTTCAGTGATTGTTTGCGGACTTTTTACTTACATTGGTTAGTTTAGTATTAGTTATTTCATGAAGTATCAAAGCTATATAAATAAATGATAAAAAAGAACTGATAAGAATACCATTAAAGTACCAGGTCGATAAGGAGGATCGTAAGAGTAGTAATAGCCTACTGTTAAAAAAAACTCATCTCCATCTCTTCTTGTAAGTCAGTAAGGAGAGATCAATCAAGTTAGTTTTCACTTTTACTTGGCTAATTTTGTGTATTAGCTTTGAGTAATCATTGAGTAAATATTTCCTTTTTATTAATACCTTGTCTTTATAAATTTAATCAACAAATTTCATTGTCTGCTGACTGTATTTCCATCAGGATTTTTTTAAATATAATTTTAGCACCAAGAAGTGTTATGTTTGCAAGTTGGACTTTATGTTTTAAATTTCTCAATAAAGCCCTAATAAACTATTTCACCCCACACCTGACTGAGACTGATCTGCTGTCTACATCAGTAACTGATTCATCCTTATTTTTCTATGATGTGTTGTTTTATAGATGTTTTGTCATTTTAATGAGTATTTGGCGCTTTTTTTTGATGATCTACCGTTAATCCCATGACGTCATCACCCGCGCGCGCTCAGACAGCGTCGAGTCTCGTGAGGGGAGCAGCTCGCGGTACTTCATGTGTTTATATTATTGTAAAACACACTTAACCGTTTAAGCAACATTCAAAGAGGTAATTTCTGAATTGTTTTGTTTCTGCATTAACTGACTAAAACATTTATCACAGCAGGCGATGAAAATGTGAGGGAAAATGTTATGATTTGAGCGAATGTGCGTTCGTATGATTGTTTAGATGTTTGGAGTGATAATGTTGCTGGTTTGCAGACAGAATGCTCTTTATTTTAAAAGGTTTATAATTTGTCAGTTTCTGGACATACCAAAAAGATGTGTTCTAATTACTTTATTGCTATGAATGCAGTTATTAGCAATTCTAACGATATTTAGATTAAGGCAGACACTGCAGGTGAATAGGGTAAAAAATATATTTAAAAAAACTAATAGTTATCACCTTACTTACCCAGCTGATTGATTACATTGATAATTGCAAAAAAAAAAAAAAATGTATTACAAGTTTTCTAAGGTGTTAGGTTTAAATATGCAAATTAGTCATTATTTATTGAAATATGCGCTAATTTGCAATAAATTTCTAGTACAAAAATCTAAACACTGGATGATGTCATTTTTAAAATTCTTGTTTAATTTTTTTGGCATATTAGCGTCAAAAGTTTTAACAGAGGGAATTTTGGGTATCTCATTTTTGTCACAAATTCAGAAAATGTGTAGAACAGACAGAAAACTCAATATTTTCACAATTTTGGGGGGAATAAAATGCTGTATATAATCAAGAAAATTATATATGAACAAATCCCTCTGTGCAAACCTTCAGGATATAGAAAGGCATAAAAAAGTTTGGTGTGTGTAAGTGCTACTGAAGTGGAGATTTATGGCTCAGTGTAGGAGAAAAAAACTCATTTTGAGAAAACGGCCTTTAAAATATGTATTGTAATTGAAATTTATTGACACAAATAGATAAAGTGCTAGAAAAGAAACACTTAACAATGTCTTTTGGTTAAAATAAATTGGTTCAACAAAATATTTTTTGTTTTAAATGAAGTATAAAACATGTACAATTCATTGACAAAACTTATAGTACTAGATATATAGATGAAACACAAATGTTTAAAATGTGTGAATTAAAGTAATAAAATAATGCAAATTATGTAACTGATTTATTATTGATTTTAACAGATCAGCTCCTCCTACTGAACAGTCATGAGATGTGTTCGACTTCATGCAGCGCCGCACAGATCTATCGGCGAGAGTAGCCGCTTGCAGTCGGGGGCGGAATTAAAAGCGGAGACGTGAAGTCGGACTCTTTCTGCTCCCGGTAGTGATGCTCTCGCAGTGTTTGGATACTTGAATCACAGATGAAGTGAATAACATGCAATATTTATCAAATGCACGGACGTTTCAGAAAAGTTTTCATGAGCAACAGAAACACTTTTCATATACCAATAAAGTGGGGTATATTTGCTTTTATCAGTGTTTTTATTAAATGTGACTCAATATAACATTGTGACTATACAGTAAAAAAAGCTTTTACTGTTCTAAAAACAGAGCAGTATTTTTTTTATTATTATATAAAAAATTATACAAGGGTTTTTACAAGCATATACAACTCACAACAAGTACAAAAACAAATAAACATGCCAGGGGTAAAATTACAACAGTTTAAAGTAACAAAAAGCTTCATGGTCTTTCTTGCTTTTTTGTTCTTAATTTTATCTAATGTAGTACCATATTTTTTAATCTCTTTTATAAAATGTTCAAAGTTTGGCTTAGCTTTAGTCCATTTTTTTAAATGAATGTGATATTTTCCAAGTAAAATAAGATTTGTGAGCTATATTGGAATTGAAGATGTTAGAAACACACCTTCAGTGAAGCTCCTCCCACAACAATCACACCTTCAGTGAAGCTCCTCCCACAACAATCACACCTTCAGTGAAGCTCCTCCCACAACAATCACACCTTCAGTGAAGCTCCTCCCACAACAATCACTCCTTCAGTGAAGCTCCTCCCACTGCAGTTCAGCAATAAATGCTGGAATATTCCCATCAGTCTACAAGTGAAGACAAGCATCAGAAAGAAGTGAAATCTGCAGAGACAGAGTTTATTGAAGGACAGAGAGAACATGAGAGATCCAGAACCCTGCAGAATGAAACACACTGAAGAACAAACAGGTTGGTGTTTATTCTTGATCCTTCATCAATGAGGCTGAAGAACATTAAGTTATAATTCTTCAAGTAGTTTGTCAGATTTAGATTTGTTGTAAGAGGAATAATATATAGATCTGTGCAATAATGGTTCTCTTGATTAGTAGTAAATGTCCATCACCTGTTTTCAAATATCTGCGATTATGAACGCGATTTTGCGTCGCTTGTCAGTGAATTACTGCTCTGTGTAGTAAATGCCGCTCCATTTGAAAACAGGTGATGGACATTTACTACTAATCAAGAGAACCGGCTTTACTGACAAGACACACATGCGATTAATTGTGCAGCCACTTGTAGAGCTGATTTCATATACTTACTAGTTTTCACTACAGAAACATAGGATTTGTATCTGTAATAATAATAATAATAATAATAATAAACATTAAGTAATAATTGGAAGAACCAAGTACCTCACTCCAGGAAAGTTTCAGGCACATAATTTATAAAATTTATCAAAATGATCCATTTGTGTAGCCATTTTCTATTTTCCACTGTTACTTCAGATTTTACTTATGTCTTTTCACACTTCTCTGTGATTTACTGAAAATTAAACATTTGACTTTAATTTCAGAGTTGATTGAAGAAAACGAGGAGACTGAAAAACTGAATGAAGAGGAGGAGAAACATCATGTCAAAACTGGAGAAAAACTTTTGAGTTGCTTTCATACTGAAAAGAAAGATTCACTGAAAAGAAGAGACAAGAAATCTTTCACCTGCACTCAGTGTGGAAAGAGTTTGACAAGCAAACAGAGTCTCAAGATTCACATGATGATCCACTCTGGAGAGAAACCGTTCAAATGTGATCAGTGCGATAAGAGTTTCAGACAATCAACAGTCCTTAAGAAACACATGAACATCCACACTGGAGAGAAACTGCATGAATGTGATCAATGCAGCAAAACATTTTTGTGGGCTGAAGTCCTGAAGAGTCACCTGAAAGTTCATTCAGATGAGAAACCACATTCATGTGTTTTGTGTGGAAAGAGTTTTTCACATCTGCGATATTTAAAAGCTCATCTGAAGATACACACTGGTGTGAGAGATCACGTGTGCTTTGAGAAGACTTTTATTACAGCTGATCAATTGAAACTGCACCAGAGGATCCACACTGGAGAGAAACCTTACAAGTGTTCACACTGCAACAAGAGATTCAGTCGGTCAGGACATCTGAAAAAACATGAGAGGATCCACACTGTAGAGAAACCTTACAAGTGTTCACACTGCAACAAGAGATTCAGTCGGTCAAGATATCTGAAAAAACATGAGAGGATCCACACTGGAGAGAAACCGTATCAGTGCACTGCATGTGGGAAGAGTTTCACTCATTCGTCTTCTCAACAAAGGCATACAAAAAACATTCACAGTAAGTAATCTTCAAATCCAGCACTTTAAGGTCTGACCAAACGTGACACAGTAATGCATCAAATAAAATCTCTTCTGTATAAATCTGTCCGAACAAACATCATCTACAGTCACCGTGAATAAAGTTCATCTTCAGGACCAACAGTTTCAACTGTATTAGTTACCCAAAGTTTCTTTTTTTTTTGTGCTTGCATGTGTATAACATGTTCTTCATTTTGCTTAGAACTAGTTATTTTTGATGTATGTAGTAAATGAAGATGAAGGATGTACATAGGATATTTTATTAAAGTTATTTTAACAACTTTGTTTTTAATGTATAGTGTGTTACTGACTGTAGATGAAATTAAGAGAATTAATAAAGGAGTAAAATCCTGCATTTCACTTGTAAATTTTCCTTACAGAAATGAACCATGGTTTTATTAAACTAAAAGTGTATAGTAACCATGTATTTTTATTTTTTGGTGTATTGATTATCATTTTTGTAACCACAGTTTTACTACAAATACCATGGTTAAACTGTTTAGTGTAGCAAAACCATGGTTAATTTGTAATTACTATGGTTCAGTTATCGTAATTGTTTTTTGGTTTAATCTGTAGTAAAACCATGATAAATTTTCATAAGGGTTTTTATGCAACACTGTAGTAAACCTTTGCTTTTTGAAAATACTGTTTTTTTCAAGTTTATATGTAAATTCCTAAGTACTCTTAAACTATTCTTCAAAATTAAGAAATAAAAGTACACTGATTCCAGACGTGTAACAATATTTTCTACAAAAATGATTTTTAAAGGTATCTTTTTCATGTTATAAACACTCGAATTGTTACTTCGACATGTACATCTTGTCATTGTCAATGTTTTTACACATTTCAGTGCTTACTAAAAGCACACATTAGTGAGATCGATGTCTAAAAAATATATAAACGAATGTTAACCACGTAAATGTTATGACAAATGTTATTGTCTTATGTTTTTATTATTTACCGTTAGGGCTGTCAAATTGGCTGAAAAACTAAATTCGAATTTTGTACTAAAATATCAATATTCGAATTACATTCGAATTTCTATTAGGGGGAAATTAATTTCATTTCTATTAGGGGGAAAAAAGCTTTTGGCTTCTCTCTTTAGGCCACAAGAAGGTTCATCGAGCAAAATATTACCTTTACTAATGCACGTTTCTTCAAAGGAAAAAAAAGAGACACGACTATCTTTGAAAGTGCATAATGTTTAAAATGTTTAAAACCCATATATAATTAATTACGTTGCTTAAACAATTAGAAACAAAAAGCATCATGTATGTATAGTTTAATACTAAGGAACGAATACCAATCACAAAGACTTTTTTCATTTAAAAACAGATGCAGAAAAACCGCCATAAAGTCTCGAGACATGTTTTTTAAAAGTTGAACTTACATTAATTTTTACATGGCTTTCTAGACATGCATCTCTCTTGTGCGAGACGCGAGTGTAACGGTGATAGATGTCCCTCTAGAAAATGCGATAAATATGCATTCTGTATGAAAGGCTTGGATTCAGTTTTGAGGTAAACAGCATCGTCTCTGCATTGATGTTCTCTTTTTCCGCGATATTTTGAATGAGCAGCGCTGCATCTAGTGGGTTCAACTGGATAGGCTAAAAAAAAAAGCATTAAAATTTAAAGCTGCAGTCCGTAACTTTTTTTGGTTAAAAATGATCCGAAATCAATATTTGAGAAAGTACATAACCAGCCAGTGTTCAAAACTGTCACCTTACTTTAGCCCGATTCACAACGGTTAGCTTAATGTTTTCTAATTTGAGTGGTATGGTAGGTTTTCGCGGGAAATTCGAGCATGGCACTGCGTCATTACGTCACGTCTGTAAACATAAAGAAGTTTTCCCGGTTAGTAGACTATCGCACGTGAGGATCCTTCAGGTGTCCCCAGGCATATTGTAATCTGTATTGATTATGTGTTTATTAAACACATGTGAATGAAATTAAATTATTCCAGTTTTAAATGTGCTTCTGATTACAGATAGCCAACATTGGATTACACAAGTTTTTGTATTTTAAATAGAACCAGTTTGAAGGACGATTAATTTGCTTTGGGATTAAAATAATTTCTTAATATGAAATTTGAATGGTATGACAATTAGATATTAGACTGTACAGAAATTGAAATCTACACGCTAATACTATACTCATAGTAACGCAATGCTGATGTTAAGATTAATAATTTGAGAACAAAGTATAACTATAATTCTTTGCACAGTTACATGTGATATGAACTAACCGATCTTTAGATTACATCACCATTGGTAGCGCGATTTATGGTACTGCTTTTTTCCTCAGTTGGTCAGAACAAACGTGGCAGACTTGTTACTTACTTGTTCAGATGGCAATATATGGTGAAAATTTAGATTTGGGTCCTATATTCCAAGACGTAGGACAGAATCTGTGATTGCGAAGTACAGTAAATATCCACACCGGTGCAGTGACTGACAACTACACTTCACCTCAAAACATTAGATTAATCTGCCTTGCCGGTGTAGTGCCGAATTCTGACCCCCGCCAGATTATTACCCCCCCTAGTATTGGTAGGTTTAGGGTTAGGTGTGGGGGAGGGGTTAGGATTAGGCAATCAAGTAGCGATTTCAACAAGGGGAGTAATAATTTGGCAGGGAGTCGAAAATCGGCACAACACCGGATCACAACCCACGCATGGAAGATAATTCTGCAAGAAACTGCAATTCCAGGTTTTCAAACGGAGATGGCGACAAAGAGGTAAAAGTTATGGACTGCAGCTTTAATGACACATTATCATTGCATCTTGTGTGCCACTGATAAGGCAGCCTGGCTCACATCTAAAAATGTGGATTTTTATTTCAAATTCGATGAATATTTGAAATTCGATTTCTTTTTTGACAGCCCTATGGTTAGATAAATATTTTTTACTTATGAAACACTGTCCTCTTGTGACTCTCTGTGGTCAGTTTAACGTTTTTTCCCGCAAGTGAAAAATTACATCTCGGGCGCCCATTCAAAAATCTCTCCCATTCAAAAAATTAGCAGTTTACATAAGCAAACTTTCTGGCATTGTGTTAAGTAGTCATTGTTCTAAAAGATCAATGACATTCTCATAAAATATATCAACCATATCAACAGCATTTCACAAAATACATGACAAAATGTTTAACTATCTTTTTATTTAAAAAAAAAAAAAAAACAGCGGACAAATTAACCAAGGAAAATATAATAACTTTTTAACAAAGGAAAATCATAAGAGCACCTCTGAACAGCATTTTCCTCATCTGGACCTTTGAAGTACTTTTCCCCACAAAATAACATTGATGAGACCAATAACATGAAAACAAACTGTATTAATTATTACTTATTTTTAGCACATTTTTAGACCTAGCATTAATTTACCTTGGAAAACAAAATGAGTAAAACTAAATTAATTCAATAATAGACCAAAGTGAAAATTCAGCCCAAATGACTGATAGACATTAGACTAATACAGACCACAAGGGGGCAGAAAAGTTTAATTTACAGTTCATTCCAACATATTTGCCCTTTGAATGGTTCAGTTTGAAAGAGCTTGTTTAAGGAATAGCAACCTGTTCAGTCTAGTCATAATTTTATTTAATAAACTCGCATACTAATATATTCCTTCATTGAAATAGGTTGGGTTATAATTTAGGGAATTTTTCTTGGACTCAGCAGCGATAATGGTACACATGTAGTATTTGCAAGTAATGAGATTGACAGACATTTGAAATCACTGAGCTTATGATCTGAGGTTAGATTAGAAACCTCTTGGGGCTGCGTTCTACTTCACTTTTATACACACACTAGCGAACTTCCCTAAGTACTTCCCCTCAGGGGAGGTTCCACTTCATGTAGCGGACGAGGGAAGATTATATGGAGTGACCCTCAACAATTCAGGCAGCTCCATATGCCACAATGCAACATGATTGTGACGTCACCACAGATTGAGTTTAATTTACCCCTCATCAAACTAATTTGTAAGGGAAAAAATGTACATAATAAATTGCAAGCTCCAAAGTGGAATGCTGCCCTGGTGTCCTCATATTCCTGGCTTATTGAACTCTTTAAGATCTGATGTCATAAATCACTGCAGCGACAGTAGCCACGCCCACCAGAGCAGAGATGACCAATCGGATCACAGCTTCAGTAGAACTGCAACATGGGGCTGAGTCTGAGGGAGGAAACAGAAGAAAACTAAAACATTAAGGCCTTTTTTCACCATAAATATAACTGTAAAAATGTTGTTACTTCTAAACTATACTGTCAAAAAGGAATAATAATGTTGGAAAATCACCTTTCAGAGTGATTTTCCTAACAGCTGATGAATGATAAAAAATATCCGACTTTAAAGAGCTTGAGCATTTAAAGCAGCAAACGAAAAAACTGCAGCGTGCTTAGGAAACAAATTAACATTAACTTGCATTAACTAAGCAATGTAGTTATTGTTATGGTTATTGTCCATCAGTGTTGGGTGTAACGCGTTACTGTATTTAAATTACTTATCCACTGAAAAAGTAAAGTAAGGGATTACTGTTCATTTTTAGGTAATTTAATTACAGTTACTTGCGTTACATACAGTAAATAATTTTAAAAGTTCTAAAATCAGTATTGAATTTGAAATCTAAATTTACGTCTAAAGCTAAAATTGAATGCAGCGGCTTTAACCCTCCGCCCGCCGTCTCGTTCACTTTCAGGTTTTCCTGATTCACAGACAAACCTTAAATACTCCGATACATAAGACTAAAATCAATAGAATCTACAAAGCTTGAAGTGTCTACTTTTAAATGAACGAATTCAAATCGAAAACTAATATTTCTGATTATGTAATCCGTATGAAACTAAAGCGAGGTACAGTCTTTCCTGTATCTGAAAGCTTGAAGTGTCTACTTTTAAATGAACGAATTCAAATTTTCTTCATTTTTGAAAGAAGACCTACTATGAGGAATTAACCTCATAAGAACAGCGCGATCTGACATGGCTTTATTCAGCAGAGAAGATCATTTCTGTTATTTATTCTTACCATTAGTTAAGTGTTATTTTTACATAAACCTGTATGGATTTTACTAGTTGGGCTTTTCCTGAACATCTTGCCAGACTGAAATGTATTGTTTAACTTTTAAGCTTTTTTGCCATTCAGATATTTTGCAGAGTATCTCTATTTGTTAACCAAAGAAGGTTAAATTTTTTATAAACAGTTATTTATATAGTTACCGTTTTAGTTATTCTTAGTTGTGGACGCTAATATTTTTATCATTTTAGTTATTGTACGTTGATGTGGACGCTAATATAGTTATTGTTGTAGTTATTTTTAGTTGTGAACGCTAATATAGTTATTGTCTGCAGGTGTGGACATTCGTATAGTTATTTTTATCACTATAGTTATCGTTCTAGTTGTTGTCTATTGTGTAGACGTTGATATATTTATTGTTATCAACACACTTTTATACTTTCAGTTCTCTAAAATACACTAACGTTACATTTCCGTACCTGAACATGTGTGACAGAGTTGACTGATGTCCAGATGTTGAGTCTGGTTAGTGAATGAATTGTTGAGCACACAGCTGTAGGTGTTTTTATCCTGATACTCCACCTCCAGAGGTAGAGAGAGACTGATGCTGAGATCAGACACACTGATGCTGGACAATAAACTGTTTCCTTTGAACCAGGAGAGAGTCACATGACTCACATTCAACACTGAACACAGCAATGAACAATATGATGATGATAAAGAACATTGTGAGGAGTTTCTGCTGATGACAGGAACTGGCAGGCAAGCGACATTTCTTTCCAAAGTATCTGTATAAACAGACATTTCAGATTTATTAAAATGTGTCTTTTAATGTAAAATAAACTAAAATACACGAGTAATCTGTAACTCACCACTGACAGTAACATTGAATCTCTTGTATGAGGTTCTTCCGCTGTCGATGGCTGTTAGTTCATAAAGCCCAGAGTGTTCAGATCTGATGTTTGTGATGGTCAGAGATCCAGTCTTTTGTTCCAGTCTGAAATGTCCTTTACTATCATACACATAGACAACCTGCTTATGGATTTCAGCAATTAGATTGTCTTTTGATACAAATGTCCACAGTATCAGGTCATCTCTCTGTACTTTAATAACATTAGTGTGTAAAGTGACAGAATCTCCCCTCATCACTGATATGGACTCCATTTCATGAGTATCAGCAGCACCGAACACACCTGAAAATCATATAAAACACTTTCTCAAATACATATGATAAAAATTATGCACTTTTAACAGTTAAGTATACACTGTAAAAACGTGTGAAGGCCCGTTCACACCAAGAACGGTAAGCGCTCACACCTATGCTATCCTTTCTGCTTATTATGCAGTTTTGTGGTCTGCTGCTTTAAATGCTTGAGCTCTTGTAAGCAGGTTGGATTCTGATTGGCTGTCAATGTTTTTAAAGTTTATCAGCTACAAAAAAAAGTTCTAAAAGCGATTCAAACAATATGGTTTCTATAGTTTTAGCGTGAACTCTAATATTCTTTTAAATTCAGAACGATTTTTAAAGTATCGTTATAGTGGTGTGAACAGGCCGTAACACTGATTAATTGTTAACTCTGTGTTTCATTAAATACAAAATCATCTGATAAAACTACCAATTAACTACTTTTTATTTTTCAGTGACTCACCTGAAAAGATGAATAAGATAAGTGTAAACAGAGAAGAGAAAATCATCCTGGCTTGATGAGTTGTTACCAGATTAAGTTGCACTTTCAGTCTGACTCTTGCTGTCTGTTGTTCTCATGAGGTTCCTTTGCGGATGTGAGAAGAAAGCACACCCACACAATGTGCTTTAAACATATAGTGTACCAAGCAGAATAAACCACAGGCACGAGCTTGTACGCCCTCGATTTACTGCCCTCATTAACAACTCAGACTCAGCATCTTAATGCATATGTATCTATTCAGGTCAGCGTTACTGCAGAAAACCCATTCCTGTCGTGACATTTTTAATGTAGGCTACAACACAAATCACCAATACAGCAAGGTTAATCCAGAGAGATATTACTGAAAGTAACAATAACTTAACCAATCAGTAATGCATGAGCTCAGGAGTCTCTTTAAACCATTCAGTTAAACACTGGATTCAAACGAGTCATTTAAACACTGCATATTTACTAATTTAAAAAAGGTACTATTTTAGTACTTAGCACCAATGCTTTCTAAATTTTACTTGATTACATCAGTTTTTACACTGAAGTTCTGTTACAAAGACAGTGACCTCTACTGGTCAGAATAAGTTACTGACTAGATCTAACAAGTCTGCAATAGGGGCCTAATTTATAAAGTGATTTGATCTTAAGAGTGTTATACGCTTAAATCCACGCCAGCACTCATGTTTTCTAAAAATTGTCTTTGACGAGGAAAATTGCTTAGATGTACGCACTTTTTCTTGGCAGAGTACTGCAGGTTTTTGGAAGTGTAAGCTGTGCTCACAGCTCGCTGTTCTAAATTAAAGAGTCATTTATAAGGCAGAGAGCTGAAACCATTCAGTTGCGCTCAAGTTTTAGATCATTTGCCATTCATAGATTTCACATCTGAAAGAGACTGTGCATACTTCTGTGCATACTTTCATTCTATCATACACTATATTGGCAAAAGTATTGGGTCGCCCCCTTCTATTGAACAGGTTTGACTACTTTAGTAATTTCTATGAGTACAAATCTTAATGTTAAAGCATATAATGATATTCTAGGAAATTGTGTGCTTCTAATATTATAGCAACAGTTTGGACAGGACCCTTTTCTATTCTAACATGACAATGCCTCTGTGTATAAGACAAGGTTCAAAAGAAAATGATTGATTGAGTCAGTGTGGAAGAATTTGACTGGTCTGCAGAAAGCCAAGTCCCAATCCCAGTTGAACACTGGCTCTGGTGTGACTGTAAATGCAGATCTTGAGCCAAAAACTCATCACTAAACACCAATCACTTGTACATATGGGTACAGTCATTTTAGACACGTCCAAAACTGTTGCAACAGAGATGGAAATACAGTTTTTAAATACATGAATTATGTTCCCGTCGTTGTTGCCACAGTTTTTTTAGTGTCTTTTTCTGTTCTAAAGAAGGGGTGTCCCAACACTTTTGTCCTTATAGTGTCTATACAAGTCATTGGTGTTTGGTGATGAGTTTTTGGCTCAAGGTCTGCATTTACAGTCACACCAGAGCCAGTGTTCAACTGGGATTAGGACAGTTTTGTGCAGACAGTCAGTTCTTCCACACCCAATGAATCAATCATTTTCTTTTGGTGTACTTATAGAGGCATTGTCATCAAGCTAGAACAAAAGGTCTGTAAAACTGTTGCTATAATATTAGAAGCACACAGTTTCCTAGAATATCATTATATGCTTTAACATTAAGATTTGTACTCATAGAAATTACTAAAGTAGTCAAACCTGTTCATTAGAAGGGGGCGACCCAATACTTTGGCAATATAGTGTACGTACGCATATTTAAGAGATGATCGTAATCAAATTTAGGATGGTTTCTGCGCAACATTTTATAAATGAGGGCCATGATTTCAATTAATCTGATGGATCCAAAGGTAAAGCTAACAATAGAAAAAAATCATACAAAGAAAAAAAACAGTATCAGTTTGTTTCAAATACATATATATATATATATATATATATAGTATTTGAACTATATATATAGTCCAAATACCATAAATCAAGAGTTTTGCTGTTTTGTTGTTCTGCTGCACTCAGACCAAACATACATGTAGACAAGCACATCAAGAGTGCATGCATCATATTACCTTTTTTCTACAAATACCATGTTAAAAATGTCTCTATTTATCAGTACTTATCAAGAATAAGAGATGTTAATGTTTATTTATGTATTTTCTACACAGGCCAGAATAAAAAAACCCAGCAATTATGAAATATGTACAAATTATTTTATTACATTGTGGCATACTTTGAATAGTTTATCGAAGTGGCATTTACAGACACAATATAACAATTTTGTTACTTGTACTTTTTTGTATAATTATTCCTTTTCCTCTTTATTAAATATATTTTTTATATTTTTACTATGTATTTAATAAAATGTTCTTTGGCTCTTACACTGAAAAAAAATTCAAGATTCATTGAATTTACTAAATCATTTTAAGGTAAGTGGTTGCAATCAATTTATTATAGCTACATTTAATTAAACAAATGTAACTGACTAACTTTCAACATTTTTTTTTTATTTAAATGTAGCTAAAATACATTTTTTGTAAATACTAAATAAATTAGTATCATTTTTTTCAGTGTAGATGTTAGGTAACTAGAGATGTTGTACCAGATTTAGAGTTCAACCATAATATGTTTTGTGACTATAAATATGGTTTATGAAGTGACCACATCAGTGCTGTGTTTTTATGTCTCTTCAGCTGCTCTTGTCTTCAGAGGTTTTCCCTTTGGGAACCCGGAAACGTCCCTTCTTGGAGTAAAGCAGATTCCTGTTGAACAGCAGTGGGATGTTTCCCAAATACAGGAAGAGTGCAAGAGTCATGCCTGGAAAAATACACAATTTACAACACCTCTCAGGAACACCAGCAACCATTTTTGGACTGTTTGAACTGTATGAGTCTCCACATTTATTATTTGAATACTTTCCTTGATATTAAAGATATGTATGAGGACTCTCACCAATCAGAGGCCCGAGCCAGTAGACGAGAGAATACACTAGGAAAGTGTTTCCCGGACAGGTGAATGTCATGGCATAAGCCAGGGATGGATTCACATATCCAGAAGTGTAGTTATTTCCTGGTGAGACAGAGACATTTGTGAGGATGAAGGAGTCAAAATACTTCACCACATTATTCCCAATGAACAGTCAAGAGGTTCTCTTCAGTAACTTGATTTTTATACATTTTTAAACCTACAAATTTTAATTTAATAAATACATTCGAAATATGCAATTTTTATACAAGCATTTTAATTGTACAATTTTTATTTACATTTTTAATGGTTTAATATATGCATTACACAGCCATAATTGTAATTTAATATGTATTTTAAATGCACAGTCCTAATTTAAAATATGCATTTGAAATCTATCTTTAATATTTGTAATGAACCATTTTTAATTTTATATAATATTTTAACGTGCAATTCTTATGTATATGTATTTGAAATTACAATCTTTATTTAAAATGAGCATTTGAAATCTACATTTTTTTAATTTAGTAATTGTATTATTATTTAATATATGCATTTGAGATCTACGATCCTTATTTAATTCATACATTTTTAATGCTAAATTCTTATTTATTATATGCATTTGAAATCTACAACTGCATTTCAACGTGCAATTATTATTTGTTATATGCATTTTAAATCTAGTCTTTATTTGAAATATGCATTTTAAATTTACAATTTTTATTTTAATATGTATTTAATATCTACAATTTTAAATAATTGCATTTATTGTTTGTTTTCTAATGTATTTTAAATCCACAATCTAATATATGCATTTTTAACCTATAATTTTTAATTTAATATGTGCACTTTATTTATTTAATACATTTATTTAATGCATGCATTTTAAATCTGCAATTTTTAGTGTATACATTTTAAATCTACAATGCTATTTTCAGGGATGCAAACACATCATGGGTGAAAAAGGTCTCCCCCCTCCCCTCAAAAAAACCAAACATTTTCTTTAAATACTTATACATTATTTTAAAGCCTTTATTATTTTTAACTCTACAATTGTGCTTAAAATTCACTTTAAAGATTCACTTCTCATTCATGGAGATGACATGAAAAAATGTGCCAAAAATCCTGGAGGAAAACAAAGACTTTTAAGATGACAATTACATGAATTTACCATTATATCCAGTAGATGGCAGCAGAGGGTCACTCATTAGTTCAGTTGCCATTTCCATTCCTAGTTTTGACTTCTTGCTTTTGGATTTATTATAAAATGACTATTATAACACATTTTAGTACTGTAGTTAAGTATTATAGCAAGTACAATTAAATAACGCATTAAATATTTTGAAATATTTTTAGATTTAATTTCAAATCTTATTTTTTTTAAACACTGCCTTAAAAAGGACACATCAAAAAGAGTGTTTTAAGTTATCTTTAACTATCCTTAATATATTCAGCCAACACAGTTACTGTTGTAGTTATGTTACTCTGCACAGGTCTATTTCTGACATCGGTTTGTCAGATAGTTTATTCTGTCCGTTGCTACAGTTATCACTGTCAATCATAGCAATGACTGGTGCAACAATTTAGTGGATTCACGCTCCCATAAATTCTTATACTCGCGTTTGTCCCTCCTGAAACAGTATATGTGGATGTTCGGTCCTATTAGACAAACAAAACTTTTCTCCAAATTGTCAATGGATTATGTAGAGAAACCGAGCAAAGGGCTCCTCTTATAACGCAACTGACTGAGCTTTATCACGCGAAAACTCAATGATATAATCAATGACTAACTACACAATCAATCTCTTATTTACACCGTGTGTATGCTTTTCTCTCTCTCCCGTTCTAATAGGTAGATCTGCGAGCGTGTAGAGCTCTACTTGCGAAAACAAAAATGAGCTCAGAGCGGATTCTGACTAACCTACAGAAAACACCTCTGACCGGCCATTGCTTTCAACAGAGACGCCTGTGACTGGCTACAATACTCAACACTGCAAAAGCATGTTGTAAATAAAAGTGTGGTGTTGTAATTCGAAACCAAAGCACGCACACACAAAAACACAGGAGGGTTTAAAAGCGGTTGACTATAAGCAGGTATAGAATTAAATTGGTACTAATGGTACTGTAAAAAAAGAGACAATCAAAACACTTTCTCATCTGATCTTCACAAATCTTGTAGGTGACCTATTTGATCTCAAAAAGGTGAGTTTTCACCGAAAGGTGAGCAGTTTGCATCTATGTATTTTAAAACATGTATTTAACTAGAACTAGAATCATTATTTAATATATGCATTTTTAAATGCAAAATGTTAATGTATGCGTTTTAGTTTTATAATTATTTAATATATGCATTTTAAATGCATAACCTTTGTTTAATATATGCATTCTACAGCTACAATATTTTAATATATGCACGTAATGTAATCATTAATGCGTTTGAAATGTAGTTTTTAATTTAACACAAGCATTTTAAGTCTCCAATCTTTATTTAATATATGAATTGTTAATGCACAATCCTAATCCAATCATTATTTAACAAGCACTAGAAATCTACAATTCTAAATATATGCATTTTAATTTTTTTAATATATGCATTTTAATTCTATAATCATTATTTAATATATGCATTTCAAATGCAGAACCCTTAATGTATGCATTTAATATATGCATTTTAAATCTACAATTTTTTTAATACATGCATTTTAAATATCTAATATTTACTTATTAAGTTGGCTTGAAAAAGCCAACTTACTGATATTCTACTTAAGCTTCTTCTTATTATTAAGTTGGCTTGAGAAAGCCAACTTACTGATATGCTATTTAAACTTATTATTATTATTCTTCTCACAAAAACTGTTGACTGCTACTCCTCCTAGAGCTTTAACTCTACAAACTCCAAACTCAGCCCAGCTGTTGAGACTGATCTGAAGTTAGTTGCTATATCTTTTCAGACTGATCAGACTTACGGTTTTCATAAAAATGAAGATTAAAAATCATAAAAATCCCATAGACTTACATTGACGGAATGTTCAGATGAGCCAAGACTATTCAAACTCCAACTGTCAAAATTCAAATCTAAACACACTGAAGCCCATTAGACTCAATCAAGCTTCCCTTCTATGTACTATTTCTAACCCATTCAAACTCATTCAAACTCATCTAATGTTTCTAATCTATCTATCTATCTATCTATGTCTAACTTCATAGCAACTGTCTATGTACTATTTCTAACCCATTCAAACTCATCTGTCTGTCTGTCTGTCTATCTATCTATCTATCTGTCTGTCTGTCTATATGTCTGTCTCTGACAGACTGTACTGCCTTAAGCTTGTAAAACTACTTTAAACTTCAAACTAGTTCAGACTGAAAACCGTCAAACTTAAAACTTTTTTAAACTTCTTAAACTTTTTAAACTTTTTCAAACTTTCTGGTCCGGCTTTCTCAAGCCAACTTAAAGTTTGTCTTGACAAACTTTTTTATCTAGTTATTATTATTCTTCTTAGACTAAATTTCTGAACGCTACTCCTCCTAGAGCTTTCAAGCTGGAACCACCAAACTCAGCCCAGCTGTTCAGACTGTTCTGACTCGAGTTGCTATATCTCTTTAGACTGATCCGACTTACGGTTTTCTTAAAAATGAAGATTAAAAATCAAAAAAATCCCATAGACTTACATTGACGGAATGTTCAAATGAGCCAAGACTTTGCCAGCTCCAACTGTCAAAATTCAAATCTAAACACACTGAAGCCCATTAGACTCAATCAGACTTCCCTTCTATGTACTATTTCTAACCCATATAAACTAATGCTTCCTCTCTATCTAATACTATTTCTAATCTATCTAAAGCATGCTAGCAACATGCTAATCATGCTAGAAACACCATAGACATAAGGTGCGTCCCAAATCGCGTACTTATGCACTATTCTATGACGTTTTGTAGTATAAATAGTGCAAGCAGTGTGTTCACACTGAAAATTCCAAAAATAAAAAGTGCACTTTAAAAACCCGGATGATGCACTTAAATAACCGAAAAAATGAAGTGTGGAATGTTGGGCACTTCATGCACTCAACTGTCGCAGCTTTAATTACCTCACGAAGGGGGTGGGGCTATCAGACTCAGATTATTAATGACACAATAACCTTATATAATTCATACACTACATGGTTGAGTGCATAGTGCGTAAGTACATAGTGTATAAGTGCATAGTACATAGTGCGTCGTTTGGGACGCAGCTATATATATATATCTATGAGAAACACACTAATCATGCTAGCAACATGCTAATAACATGCTAATCATGCTTGAAACATGCTAACATCATGCTAGTAACTTGCTAATCATGCTAGCAACATGCTAGTAATATGCTAATCATACTTAAAACATGCTAGTATCATGCTAGTAACTTGTTAATCATGCTAACAACATGCTAGTAACTTGCTAATCATGCTTGAAACATCTTTAACATCATCTTCAGTAACATCTTAATCATCTGTAGCAACATGTCTTTAATCTTCTTCAGAATCATACTAGCAACATGCTGGTGGTAACATCTTTAATCATGCTTAAAACATGCTAGTAACTTCTTCAATCATCTTAACAACATCTTTAGTAACTGCTTTAATCATGCCTGAAACATCTTTAACATCATCTTAGTAACATCTTTAATCATCTTTAGCAACATCTCTTCAATCTTAGCTAGAATCATACTAGCAACATCTTTAGTAACTTGCTAATCATGCTTGAAACATCTTTAACATCATGCTAGTAACTTGCTAATCATGCTTTAGCAACATCACCTAGTAACTTGCCTAATCATCTTTAACAACATCTTATTAACTTCTTAATCATCTTTGAAACATCTTTAACATCATCTTTAGTAACTCATCTTAATCATCTTAACAACATTGCTAATAACATGATAATCATGCTTGAAACATCTTTAACATCAAGCATGAAGTAACTTCTTCAATCATCTTTAGCAACATCAAGTAACATCTTAATCATCTTAGCAACATGCTAATAAATTCTTAATCATGCTAACAAAATCTTAGTAACTTCACTAATCATGCTTGAAACATGCAAACATAATCTTACTAGTAACTTGTTAATCATCTTGCAAAATCTTGTGTTTATCTTAATAATCTTTTAAGAACATACTAATCAGCGTCTTAATCATCTTCAAACATACTAGTAACATCTCTTAATCATCTTAACAACATCTGCTAGTGACTTAGCTTAATCATATTTAGAGCATGCTTGGCATCATCTTTAGTAACATCTTAATCATGTTAGAATCATGCTAGTAACTTGCCAATAATCTTTAGAATCATCGCTAGTAACATCTTCAATCATCATAAAGAACATCTTGGTAACTTTCTTTAATGATCTTTAAAACATGCTAGTAACACCTTAGCAACCTACCCGGGTACCATAGCAACCACCTAGCAACACCCTAATATTACCTTAGCAACCACATAGTAACCACACCGAGTACCCTAGCAACCACATAGCAACACCTTAGCAACCACCCGAGTAACCTAGCAACTGCATAGCAACACCTTAGCAACCACCCCAAGTACCCTAGCAACACCCTAGCAACCACCCCAGGTACCTTAGCAACCACCTAGCAACACCCTAGCAACCACCCTGAGTACCATAGCAACCACATACCAACACCTTAGCAACCACCCCAGGTACCTTAGCAACCGCCTAGCAACACCTTGGCAACCACCCTGGGTACCTTAGCAACCACATAGCAACACCTTAGCAACCACCCCAAGTACCCTAGCAACCACCACGGGTACCTTAGCAACCACCTAGCAACACCCTAGCAACCACCCCAAGTATCCTAGCAACACCATAGCAACCACCCTGAGTACCATAGCAACCACATAGCAACACCTTAGCAACCACCCCAAGTACCCTAGCAACCACCCCGGGTACCTTAGCAACCGCCTAGCAACACCTTAGCAACCACCCTGGGTACCTTAGCAACCACATAGCAACACCTTAGCAACCACCCCAAGTACCCTAGCAACCACCCCGGGTACCTTAGCAACCGCCTAGCAACACCCTAGCAACCACCCTGGGTACCTTAGCAACCACATAGCAACACCTTAGCAACCACCCCAAGTACCCTAGCAACCACCCTGGGTACCTTAGCAACCGCATAGCAACCACCCTGGTTACCATAGCAACCGCCTAGCAGCACCCTAGCAACCACCCCAAGTACCCTAGCAACTGCATGGCAACACCCTAGCAACTACCCCAGGTAACCTAGAAACACCCTAGCAACCACCCTAGAAGCCACCCCAGGTACCCCAACGATCTGTTTTTCTGTGTCTGTTCTTCTGATAGACTGTATTGCCTTTAAAACATTCAAACTGTAATCTTTAAAACTATTTTACGTATTTCAAACTACTTCAAACTGAAAACCTTCAAACTTCAATCTTTTAAAACTTTCACAAACTTTCTGGCTAGGCTTTTTCAAGCCAACTTAAAGTTTGTATCCAAACTTTACTATCTAGTTATTTCTGTTATATATCTACAATTTTCAATTCAACATGTATTTTAAATGCACAATCCTAATTTAATAAATACGTTTTAAATTGACAGTCTAATATATGCATTTTAAATCCACGATCTTTATTTTTTTATACATTTTTACCAGTAATTTTTAATTTAATATGAAATCTACAATCTTTACTTAATACATGCATTTTAAATTTACAATCTTTATTTAAAATATGAATTTAATTTTAAATCTACCAAATTTATTTAATCTATGCAATTAACTAGAACTCGATTTATTATTTAATGTTTGCATTTTAAATGTAAAATGTTATTTAATTTATGGATTTTAAATCCAAAATCCTTATTTAATATACATCTTCAGTTTTTTAAATATTTGCATTTTAAATATATAATGATTATTTAATATACATGTTTGAAATCTAGTGTTTAATTTAATGCATGCATTTTAAATCCACAATCATTATGTAACATATGCATTTAAAATGTAATCACCCGCATAGGCGATGAACGTCAGCAGCACGGTGAATATGGGAATCTGCAGCAGCTGCGACCTGTTCTTCAGGACGAGGTAAACCAGGTGAAAGGTCAGCGCTCTGAGGGCTTCGGCGAGGACTCCCTGCAGCGGCGGGACCTGCAGTGACGTGCTGCACTCGGACATCATCAGGTTCTTGATCATGTGCATGTCGGTCAGCTCCATCTGCCAGTACTTACCGGCGACCAGGAGTGCCACGTACGCACCGAGTAACTGCGCCGCCACGCTGAGGACGGCCGACACGGCGCCCACGTCCTTCTGCAGGAGCCCCATCAGCGTCACCGACGGGTTCCCGCTCACGCCCTGCATGACGACGCCGTGGACAGCGAGGGATATGAAGAGCATAGTGACAGCGACGTCGGGCCCAAGAGCGCCAGCCCACTGGCCGACCTCCGCGATGGTGTCCACCTCCAGTCTGCAGGCGGCGAGCGCGAAAGCCGCGATAAACTCCGTCAGGAACATCCAGCGCGAGACCAGCACCCGCCCGACCGCACTCACACCGACTATAGCTAGAAAGTAGCCCAGCGAGGCATTAAGGCCTGACATGCTTGTGTTCAGACGGCTGTGCTGGACAGAAAGAAAGATCTGAGCTCAGCAGCACTGTATTTGCTCACAGCATGTGATAACGTGGCACACGGACACGCCGTGCTCTTATCTAAGGGGTTTTTAGACACACTTTAGGCCAAAAAACACTCTGACCTATTCAAGGCCACCTTTGGAAAAGTGGTTGTTTGCGAGGCTGACTCTCATTATTTAAACTAGGCTATTGTTGCTCAATCATCTTTGTACAAATATGTTCAGTATATGCATTTTAAATGCACAATCCTTAGTTAATATGTATTTTTAATCTGCATCTCTTTTTCATTATATGCACTCTAAATCTACAATTTTTAATATATGCATTTGAAATGTATTTTTTTAAATTTAATAAATGCATTTGAAACCTACAAAACTTAGTTAATATATGCATTTAAAATGCACAATCCTTATTCAATATATGTATTTTGAATCTAATCATTTTATTCATTATTTCCATTTTAAATCTACATTTTTTAATCGAATATATGTATTTTTCATTTATTATTATATGCATGTTAAATCTACAATTTTTAATATATGCATTTGAAATTATAATTTTTAATTTAATATATGCATTTTAAAACTACATTTTTTAATATTTGCATTTTAAATGTACAATTTTTAATATATGCATTTTACTTTTTTTTATTAATATATGTAATTGAAATCTACAATCCTTATTCAATATACGTGTATTAAATCTTTTACTTTTTATTTCTTATATGCATTTGAAATCTACAATTATTTAACATATGTACAATATATATATATATATATATATATATATATTTCAAATGTACAGTTTTTATGCATATTTTAATTCTACACTCATTTAATTTATGCATTTTAAATACAAAACCCTATTGTGTATATATATATATATATATATATATATATTTTTTTTTTTTTTTTATTTTTTTTTTTTTTAAATCTTCACTTTTTATTTATTATATGCATTTGAAATCTACCATTTTTATTTAAAAATATGCATTTTAAATTTACAATCATTATTAACAATGTATTTTAAATCCACACTCTTTATTTATTATATGCATTTAAATTTACAATTTGTAATGTATGCATTTTAAACGTAATCATTATTTAATATATGCTTTTGAAATGTACAGTTTATAAAATATTCATTTAAAATCTACAATCTTTAATATATGCCTTTTAAATGGACAATTTTTAATATGTGCATTTAATTGAATTCTACAATTGTTATTTACTACATACATTTTAAATGCAAAATTTTTACTGTATGCATTTGAAATATACAGTTTTTAATGTAATTTATGCATTTTAAATCTACATTAATCTACGCTTTTGCTCCCTCTAGTGGGCGATGTTGAATCTCATTGTTTAAACTGATCTATTGTTCCTCGGTCATTTTTGTACAAATTGTCTTTTGGGATTATAGCAGATGTGAACACAAACATATCAAGTACAGAACAGATATTCACAATCAAGGACAGAACTGAAATGCAAAGCAGTTTGCTGAGACTTACAGAGGCGCTCCTGCAGGAACATGAGGAGGTTCAGCAGACCCTGTCTTCAGGCCTCGTTGGCGCAGTAGGCAGCGCGTCAGTCTCATAATCTGAAGGTCGTGAGTTCGAGCCTCACACGGGGCAGAAGTTTTGGTTTTGCTGGAGATTTGACAATCATTGATGTTGTTTGATGGTTTAATCTGCGGAGAGATAGTTTAGTGATATTCACACTTTTTACTCTTAGCAGTAAGCATTGTTTTATATCCAGTCTATTAGAAATGCTGCCATCTGGTGGCCGTTTTGCCAATCTCTTCATCATTAACTGCAACCAATAAAAATATTGTGTTACTTAAAACAAGTTAACTGAAATTAAATTACATTATACTTATTTTATTTTAGCTAGTTAGCAGCATTTTTCATATTTGTTCAAGTACTAAAATAGCTAAAAAAATAAAATAAAATAATAGCTTTACATATTTTAAAAGGGCAAAATAAATAAATAAAATTGACAAAAACCTGTGAAATTAAAAAGAAAATAGAACATAAAAATAAAATAATTCAAAACATTAATTAAAACTATAACATGGACTAGACAAAGAAAAAAAACACAAAATGACAAAAAATGTCAAATCTTTAAAATTAAATTGAAAACATAGAAGATAAGCTTTAATTGAAAATAGTAATCAAAACTATAATAGTAAGAAGTAATAAAATAGTAATAGTAATAAAAATGAATAAAACTCAATTAAACTTTTATCTAAAATTAAGTCTAAATTTTTAATCTAATTAAACCTAATTTAAAATATTTAAATAATCAAATAACATTTTTACTGACATATTTAACATTTTAAATATATTTAAAATATTAAAATAAAATTTCACCTAAAACATATCCTTTTTTTAAATGATCTTTAGTTATAAAATGATACCAGTTAGGGGGTGAATATATAATAATGACTGAAAAGTCAGTTACACTTTACAACATTTTCTCATTTGTAAACAGATCAGTGGTTCCCAACCTTTTTTCATGGGCCTTTTTTACGTATATATATATATGTACATACATATATACATATTTACACACATACACACACACACACACACACACACACACACACAATAATATTAATTTTTTGTCTCTTAGAAATGCTCATTTGACATTGAGTTGACAGTAGTAGTTTGAGTTAGGATGCAGATGTAAATTTATGTTCATTATCAAAATCAGTAACATCTGTAAAAATTGCAACAACCTCCTTTTTTATATGGTGAAATTGAATTTTTCTGACTGTTTGAGTTTTATTAAAATTAACCAATGTTCTTCCATAGTAGCATACATTTACATCATGATTAGAGATCGACCGATATATCGATTTACCGATATTTTCCCCGATATTTAAGCATTTTACCATAATCGGATATCGGTTTTGTAATATCGGATTCACCGATAAATGCCGCCATCTTGTGGGTGTTATGAGAATTGCGCGCAGGATCGCCATTGCAGCGCGTCTGAGGGGAGACGAGACAATAACAACGGCAAGCACAAGTACTTGAGTTGCTGTAGTTAGTAAACTTTATTTAACATAACAGCCATTAATGCACAAATTAGATGCATTACATAAATGCCTGTTATGTAGTTTATGCAGCTTGGCTCTAAGAAATAGAGAGCAACTCACGGAGTCATATAAATAATCCGTCAAGTCCTGTCCCAATAAAGACGTAACTTTGCCTGAATTAAATAATACGCAGCCATGAATGAGCACATGTTGTAAATAAAAGCGCTGAATTGAATTCTCTCTCTGTTGTCTATGCTCATCGTTAGTCTCGTTAAGTCGGAGTCACGTAGGCTAAAGGCCCGGGTAAGTTTCACTTTCCGCGTTCTGTCCTGTCTCGCGCACAGCCGCGTCCGCGCAGCTTTCAAAGTATACTCGCCGCGGATGAGTGCGGACGGACGAGCTCGACACACTTAAATCCGTCAAGTCCTCTCCCAATAAGGACGTAACTTTGCATGAGTTAAACAATACAGCCATGAATGAGCGCATGTTGGAAATAAAAGCGCTGAATTAAATTCTCTCTCTGTTGTATATTTGCTCATCATTAGTCTCGTGAAGCCGCTTCACATTGCTGTTCACTCAGCGGATTGATGCTCAGGAAATGCTCCAGCACGGCCTCCGCATGTAACTTTTAACAAGATTCACTTGTTTAAAACACCTTTAAATTGTAGCAACATTTACTATATAACCATTATTTCGCTAATAAACATCTAAAAACACAACTTTATGGAAATGAATTATTTATTATCTCCGCGAGCGATCGCAGTTTGAGTTTTGTAAATGCATAGATAAACTGCGCTGTCAGCAGGCATTTCATAATCTAGAGGGACAAAAACATTAATAATTCTGATATAACATTCCAGTTAAGAAATGCAATAAAATACTTTGCATTTATTTAAAAAAAAGTTAGTAAAAGTTTGTTATATTCCAATATTCCAGAGAATATTATTCAGTGAATTAACATTATCCAGTGAATTATTCTTGACTCCATTAAACAGCTTATAAACCTACTAAAACTGTAGTTTAAAATGAAGTTGATATGACTCCTGTCTTATTTTCTCCATTTGAAAACATTAGACATTCTACATTTATTTTGCTTATTGTTAATATTAGTGTTATTGCTGCTGATGCTTTTTATAAATAAAATGTATTTGTTTATTGTTGTAATATGAAGATTAAATTTAACATGAAAGACTGCAAATTTTCGACACTTAAAAAAAAAAGATGACTGAAAAGAGAAAAAACCAAAGTGAAGTACTTTATAAAAGTAAATAAATATCGGTTCTGCATATCGGTTATCGGGCACATAAACATGCAAATAATTGGTATCGGTTCTAAAAAATCAATATCGGTCGATCACTAATCATGATAACCAGAGTTAAAACCACACATATAGCACCTCGATACTGTGTTAAAAATGCAACAATATGGTTTCTAGGTAGCCTATTTATATGTAAAACAGTAGTCTAAATACATTTATTATAAATGCACAAACGCTAGCCTATAGCTTAATCACAAATATACTGCAATTACGTCAATACTCCTTTAATACATTTAATACACGTCTACATTAATAATAAATTTGATACAAATACCCCACATTTCTGCCACAATACCACGGTGCAGTTAGTGTTACTACAGTAAATCCATGGTAAATGATGGCGATTTGGGGATTGAAAAGCCTTCTGACTGTATCGTTGCACACAGTGTTTTTCTGCTGTTTGTCAGCACTGGTTTATCTGGATTAAAACTAGTTTATATCAGTTGACTGGTATCGACTGATACTAGTTTATACCAGTGTTCTTGGCTGAATTCATGCGCTTCTCACTGGATCTCACAGCGTTGTTTAGTGGTTGCGTGATCGGTGAGTAAACACATCTTCTCTAGTCAGCTCGCTCTACGCTGCGCCGCTGTTTGAACCGAGCGGATATGGTCCGTGTAACGCGGTTCAAATGAGTAGCGCTGTTTTGTTCCGCTTTTGCAACATAAACATTACATTGAATATTTATCGAACTTGTTTTATCGAGGAAAATTATATCACTATAATTATAGTTATCGTTTTATCGCCCAGCCCTACCTCAAAGTATATGTGCTCCTGCGCCCCCGCTGTGAACTCTGGCGCCCCCCAGGTTGGGAACCACCGCATTAGATAACGACATGAGTACACTAATGTTAACTAACAATAAACAGCACTTCTACATCAATTATTAATCTGGTTAGTTTCAAGATTTACTAATATATTTTAAAATACACAAATTCTGTTTTAACATTAGCAAATGCACTATGAACAAACATAAAATAATTGTTTTTGTTCTTTTAAGATTAACAAAGACCCCATTAACTAATGCAACAACAATAGAGATAGTTTTATCAACCAACATAAGACATGTTTTTGAATTCTGCCAAAAAAATATTGCTCATTATTCATGTTATGCACGTTAACAAATGCATTATTGTAATGTTCACAATCAAGACCTTGTGAAGCGTTACAGAATTTTAACTAAACTATGCATTTAATCAGCAAAAATCACACATGAGCCGCTGAATTCTTTCTCTTATTATTATTATAAAGCAGATTTTAAAAAGTTAAAATATACGCTGGCCAGTACGGGGATCGAACCCGCGACCTTGGCGTTATTAGCACCACGCTCTAACCAACTGAGCTAACCGGCCCCAGTACCCTGCTGCAAAAATCAGCCTTTAAAAATAACACAGTAGAGCTGTTTGTAGATATTTGTAGATTGTACATGTGTAGATATTTCACTTCAAAGTCAGTGGGAAATCAAAGAAACATAAAACATGCAAAATCCTGCCAAAACAAGTCTAGTTTATAAGAGCAGCATCTTTTCGTAAGTAAAATGATCTACTAATGAGATGTTTGGTCTTATTTTAAAATAAAACAATTATGTTATTCACAGCTAATTTTTAGATATACAATTGTGAATCTATAAATGAGTTTTCTTGTGAACATACATAGAGAGAAAAAAAGAATTTTCTCCCCGTCGGGGAATCGAACCCCGGTCTCCCGCGTGACAGGCGGGGATACTTACCACTATACTAACGAGGAGTGAGGGTAGAAATACTGTCGCCCCTTTTTGCTGCTACGCTCGACTTACTGCATTTACATCGAGTGTATCTTTTCATATTAAAAACAAGAGGAAAAACAGGTTTTGCAGCGTTGCAATAATAAATGCAACGCTGTTAAAAGCGATGTTAATAAAAAGTCCCTTAAAGTGATGTGTTTTGTGAATGAATGAACAAACAAGCAGATGATTCGATCTTAAAAAGTTAAGTTTGCACCCTGTTTGTAAGTCACTTTATAATACAGGGGTGCAATTGTTGAAGCAGTTGACGGGCTAAACGCGAGGTGTTTCTCCGTCTTGAAACAGGCTGTTACAGGCTGACACTTAGCTATGGCTTGGGCTGAGTGATACTAATATTACTGTACATTAAACAGTATGCTTTACTTGTAGGTCGAACAGCTCTCAAATCGACTTCATGTCAGAGTAATAGATTACTGATATGTGAGACAAATGTTAAGGTCAAGACTGAGGGGCATTTTTGCAAAGGGTAGCGAACTACTGTAGCCATAACGAAACTTGGTGACAAGTTTGCATCCCTGATAATAAACGCATTGGTGCTTAAGTGCGTAAAATATTTTGAAAAGAAGCTGCTGCATTGGCCGGGAATCGAACCCGGGCCTCCCGCGTGGCAGGCGAGAATTCTACCACTGAACCACCAATGCTTGCATGGT
>JAFVLL020027492.1:0-56012 GCA_021397915.2 Tor tambroides
ATATTCTAATTATATGACCAGCACCTGTATGTGTGTATATATATATATATATATATATATATATATATATTACTATATAAAGTATACAAATAAATTGGCATCAACATTTGAATCTATTCGTAAAACGTGTGGATTTTTCATTACCTGTAAATAGGAAGGCAATTCTAGATATAGTGAGGAAACATAAATAGCTATACTGCAATAGGCCACTATACAATGCAGCTTAATAAAATAGAATGAATAATCATCCCTAACACCCTGTGCTGGTTTATTTTGAGATAATAACTGGCTGATTGTACGTTATTCCGCTTATTACGCTATTCACCAAATAAATACATGGATATGAAATATTGAATACATGGATATGAAATATTTCTGTTGAAATTATTATTATTGTTATTATTATTAAGAAAACTAAGAAAGAAACAAAAAACATCCAACTGTCATTTGTATGAAACGAGAGTGCGACAAAGTAGTGCCGGTTTCTTTTACCTGGATGAGCGGACTAATACACGGCGTTGTTACGGACAGGTAACTACTTCAACATTACACAGATGAAAATGTAATTTTATTTCATTACGTTAGCTCCGTCATCTTGGTTCTAGAATAAAAATAATTAATATATAGCCTATGATGTATATTTCTTCATTCAAATTCTACTCAGATTTTGAATTAAGAAATACATTTTAGGCAGAAACACGCCTGATATTTGGACTGCTACTCCATGCCTTTTTCTTGCCCTCTTGTGGTTATTGAGCAGATTGGTCTCTGTTTTGTACCTGGGAATGGAGTGCAGGTAGAGCAACAGTCTACAAAACTCTTGAGGAGAGAGTTGAATGGACACCCAGCCTTTCCTGCCCCCATAGACCTCAACCACAGCCCGGCCAGCTCTGTCACGACTGCCTGGTATTGATAAGAGAACATACAGTATTCAGTTAAAACAACACGATTTAACAGAATGACCATATTTTTTGTGCATGTGTGCTTGAATGTGCAATAGCTTTGTCAATTTAGCTACAAACATGGCAGAATGTCTGGAGAAAACACTCAGAAAAGTTGTGTAGGCTATTTTCTTTATTGGGATTGCACACGGCTGCATGCAAACTGTAATAGAAGCTTGTCAGAACTGTCAGGCCTCAAAAACTGTCAAGAGAACAGTCAGAGTTTTTCCTGTTTACTGCCATCAGAATTTACATTTGATGCATTTAGCTTTATCTAGTGTGGAATGTGCAACATACAGTATGTGCATGTATAAAGTTAGAACAGTTAGTCAATTCAGAAGGTAATTTTAGCAAAAGTAGGCCTAACTTACAAATAGGTTAAGACCCCCCCTGAAGCAGTCTGGGTGTTAAAGGAATACTTTACTTGAACATTAATAGGATATAATTATTTTTTGTCTTTTTTCGTGATCGTGATGTAATTTTCTTGTCACCTTAACATAACTTTAGTTGCTTTTCTCATAGTTTCTTGTCATTTTTGTGAGCACAAAAAAGCCTGCCTATGTGCTCACCATTTCTCTTGTCAAAGTAAAAACAAATTTACTCATTCATTATACAAACGTACATACAGGAGAAACCCTCTGTACCCTCATTTCATTTGTACCCTGAACTTGTTTTGCTTGGGTTGAACATAAAATGAGATGTTAAGCAGAATTTCCAAACTCTTCTTTTCAATGCGACAGAAGATTATGATAACAGTAGTCCATACAAGTTGTGTGTTACTGCATATTACAAGTCTTCTGAAGTCATAAAATAGTCTTATGTGAGAGCCGAATTAAATTCAGTTATTAGTCACTGATGATTCTCCTTCTATTGAATTAAACAAGTGAACTTTTGGTTGGATCAGAAGATGTATGGACTGTTTTTATTTTATTTTTGTTGATGAAACAGATTAAATGTGACAATTTGAATTTTTGAGTGAACAATTCTTGCTCAAGGGAGCAGTAGCCTGTATATTAGTCTTTGCATGGATCAGTTCTAGCCCTGAGCTTTAAACCATACACCACAACACATAAATTCACAATTAAAAATTGATTAGGAGGCATACCTGGTAGGCAGATGATGCCAAGCTGGAGAAGGCTCTTGATTATGGGGTCCTGGGAAAGGAAAGTTGCCTGAATTCGATTGTCAAGCTGGCCAGTCAAGGGCTGATCAGCATCTGATTTCTGGAGCTCTACTCCATTAACAGCTGGAGTTCCAGCTTTTCCAGATGAGTAGACTTCTTAGAAAGACAGGAAATTACATTTATTTTTGACACTGGAAAATATACCAACACAACAAAGATGGTGCTTAAAATCCTAATTCTACTTTTCCTGAATTTATTGCTTGAGTGAAAAGATGTGTGCCACAGCTAGATGGAGCTGTTGATCTTTCCTTTAAAAAAATCTTGGAAAAAATTGTAAACTAAATCCAGGAGGTGTAGTTATGTCTGTTTCCTGCTCTTTGCTCTTGGTCCTTATGAATGCTTTCATTCTGTTCTGCTAAAGAAAGAAATCCGATGAAGGACTGCAGAAATTCCCCTGTGGAACGCTGTGCACGCTCCTGACCTTTGGCCAGTGTCACATTGCACTCTTTTAAGATGACCTATCAGAAGGGTATATTTTCTCCTCAGCAAATGACCAGGGTCAAGGTCGTCTGTAAATGAGTTGATATGTCATGGTGGGCGGCAACTAGACATGGCCTCATAGTAGTTTCGTTTTTGTACAAAAAACTATTCAGTCATGTTTGAACATGCTTTTCATTTAAGTATAAAGATCTAAAAAAACAGCATGTTGGCCAGACATCATGTTGCTTCAGAAGTTCTTTTGACATCAAAGCGAGATTTGGGGTAAAATCTGTATGCAATTAGTTGACACACTCAAAGCAAGGAACCACAGAAAAGAATTGTTAGAATATTTCTTTGTATTTGCTTCTTCTAAATGCCTGTAACAAATCAGAAGCACAAGTCACTTTTACATGCAGAGGTCTAACTCAGCTTACCCTTTCTTGCTTCTTGTTGTCTGTTTAATTTTGGGGACACCAAATTAGCTGTGTGTTTTTTTCCCTGGATAGCAGGCAACATGGGAATGATCTCTGGATAGACATCACTGCGGCTTCTGTTGGTCGGCTTGTATGATTGCAGACACTCTTTGGTTGTTTCCGAGACTGAAGAGGATGAGCGGGATTTAGACCTGCTTTTACCTCTGATCACCTGTACAGGTGAAGCTGGGCCTCTTCCACAGTGTATGTCATCACAGAAGACTTTGTAATCCAAAGGCCTGTTCTCGTTTTGGAACAGGATCTGACTGCACTGGGGCTGAAATAGAGGAAGTATTTGTTTGGAGGCCTGTGTTTGCTGGTTTTGTGAGTGCTGAATTGGATTGAAAACCTGCAAACATAGATTAGCATCTTGTCTGTGACCAGTGTGGTCAGGTAAAGCCCTGAGTCCCATTTTGGGTAAGTGTTGGGTTTTGGCGTGTTTGTGGCCACTAATCCTCATTTGAAATGAATCTTGTCTAAAAGAGTTGTTCAGACAGTGCTGCCTTTTGTCGGGTAGTGCCTTAGTTCCTAGTACAGTCTGATGGAAATCCTGTTGCCCAGTGAGGAATGACTTGTGTTGTTGTCTTGCTTGGACCATACTAAGGATCTGTTGGGTCATATGTTGGTCAGAAGACTCTGCATTCTCCCTTGAACTACAGTCATGAGGTGTGCTCTGACTTGAGTTCTTTGGGCTGTGCTTTTGTTGGACTGCGTTCTCAAAGGATTGCATCGGGTTTCTGTCTGCTTGGTTTGGTGTCTGGCCAAATGTACAACTCGAAGGTTTAAGTCTAAGGCCAACTCTGTAACCCTCACAGCTTGGCTCAACCTCCCCTACATCTGTCCTTGTTTCATCCAGGGAAGGCAGCATACTTGCTCTCTCAAAATTCACAGGATTTCGGAGAGCTGCCACGTAAGACTGCCGATACCTGCATTTGGATTCTGAATCATTTTGCATGCTCTCAGATGGTTGTTTTTGCGTGCAAGGATTGCAGTCCTCTCCACATAGGTTAACATTACTTTTTGGGGCAGGTTGAGTCGTCCTGACTAACTTGAAGCCCAGCGGTTTTGTGGGCATTGCTATTTTGTTGAGGACCAACGTCTCTTTCTCCTTGTTGAACTCTAACAGATCCACATATTCTCCTTCCAGCTCTCGGTTGTGCCTGCTGTCCCAGGTATTAGGAGATACCCAGCCAACAGGTTTTCCAGCAAAACTGCTTATTGTATGTCCTTGGTCAACCTTCACCAATCTGCTGCCACCCTCCACTAGCTGAACAGAAACGGCCATCCCATCATTTGCTGGAAGGATCCTAGTTTCCATCTCAAGTGGTAACAGGCCTACAGGTACCTGTGACTCGTTCTCTGAAATTTCATTTTTAAGATCTTTCACACGGAGAGTTGGAGTTGAGCATGTCTTTGTTTCGGGCCAGATGTTAGATTTGGGCCTGTCAAGGAATTCTGGGTTGGCAACTTCGGCCCAAGGTACCTTCACAACCCCCTGGTCAGAGGAAAGCACACACTGACATAAAGGATTTCCATGACGTCCCTCGTTTATTTCCCTTAGCCAAGACTCTGTGAATATGCATGGATAAGATGTCTCGGGGATGGGGGTCCCCTCAATTGCAGGACCCTCCAGCAACCTGGAACCGGCTTGCAGCACCAGATTCTCTTGCCCCAGGAGGTCTTCTTGCACAAGAAGACTTTTGAGGACGATTCGGGCTGACTGTTCTCCAAAAGGTTCCACCTGCAAGTAGAAATCTCCACGTCGAAGCAGTAAAGGGTTGATGGGGGCGAGTTGGATCACCACACGATCTCTCAGGCACAATGGCCAACCCTCACACCGGAACAGCACATCAGAGTATGCAGCCTAGTGGGAGAAAGAAAGGGCAAAGCTAGTTTGTTGACTTGCAGATCATTTTGGATTGACAGATTTTATGACCACAAGATCCCTAATGGCTTAGGTCTTGATGCCGTTTATTGGCTTGCACGCAAACATTCTTGAATCCCCTTCAGTAGAAGCTGCCTCGGAAGGCCTTTGTTCTTTCTGAAGATAAAACAAAACAATCTTGTGCTGAGTGGACAAGGATAAGTAGCTTGTGGGATCTGTGCCATAAAAATCCACATGGAAGAAATGTCTGCACAGGAAACTGCTTTCATCTTGCCCAGTATGCTAACATATTTTACCCTTTAAGGCTTAGCCTTAGTTCACCAAAACATGAAAATACATAATTGACTCACTCTTATGTCATTCTCACTGTCCTTTTCCATTTGCTGAAAGCATACACCGAGCATGTCCTGTCATGCATCATAAAAGTAGTCCATGCAAACCTATATTCCAAGTCGTCTGAACCTTTATGCTAAAGTTGAAGTATGGAATATGCTTGTTTTGAGCACGAATAGCTGTTTGCCCTAACAATGTAAGATAGCTTTGCAATTATGAAATTTCCTACTTCATGTTAAAGATATTATTCATTAAAACTCTTTCTTCTTGCATCAGTTCTCAAATCTCATTGTATGGCTTCAGAAGACTTGGAATATAGCATGCAAGCCTTTGGACTATGGACAGCCTTCTGTTATACAGGTTAGGGATGACACGAGGGTGAGTGAATAATGAGATTTTTTTTTTTTCATTTTTGGATAAATTTTTTCTTTCAGTTATTAAATTAAATCAAGTCACTTGGTAGGTAGACTTTTGGCCGTTTTAGATGGTTGGCTTTTAATGAGGCGCTGTCAAATTTTAAATCCGATGGTCTTTTTTGCAGTGGTTAGCGTGTTGTACTCACACAGGCAGCTTGTTGCACGCTCTCTAGGATATGTTTGGCTGGGATTAGGAAGTTCAGCAGGCACTGCAGTGCATCTCCATGGTAACGTTCCTCAATGGTGCGAAAGAGTTGGCTGAGAACAGTGGGAGCGGTAGCCTCAAACGGAGGGAAAAGAGACGACAGGGCGCTCTGAATGGACCAGTCCAGAGAGGAAGGGTTCTGAGGCGGGGAAAGAGAGAGGTTTATTTGTGAGATTTAATAACTGTATTCTTTGTATGAAAATTATCCAGGGTTACATAACATGATATATGATACTGCAGTTATTGTGCATTATCGCTAAATGTTTTGTTTACAGGTGTAAAATGAGGTTGTTGTCAAATGCCTGTGGCAAAACCTTTTCAGAATTTCAACCCCTCCTAAATCTCACTTGTTACAGACCCAAGCAAAGAAGACAATGAAGCTTGTGTCGTGTCAAGGTTTCGCTGTTTTGGCAGACATTTTTAATTCTGCTGTCCACCATATGAAAGCTTTTTGTCTCTTAAGTGGAAGAGATGGGCAGTGCTATTGTATATGTATGGAAGAAATCATAATGCTGCTGTAAATATGGCACCTTGCCGTTAAAAAGCCAGTCAGTTTGTTTATCTTGTTTATGTGTGTTGAACAAAGGTGATTTACATAGAAAGGCATCTTTCATTTTGAAGCCATATTGAGTATTACAATTTCTCCTATTCATTTTACCTTTGGTGACCATCTCCTTCTGCTTAGAATGCCTCTGGGACTTGAAATTGTGAGTTTGTCCAAGATACACCTCATTTGAGATGGTTTACCTCATGCAGAGGTGATTTGTGTCATTAGCATACAAGTAAAACGAGGCAGAACAAAGAAAACACATGCTCTGAACATCTCTGAGAGTGTTTATGCAAGTGTTTATGTACAGAGCATGTGTGTAATATAGAAACATCAATGTTCATGCACATCTGAAGGATTACAGCCGAGTGTGTGTCTCATATTTGCTCTCCCAAATATTTATCATACACATTTCTCAGCCAGTCCTCTGTAATGAGGATGTTGGGGTCATGTTTCATGTGTCCGACTTGGAATAATGTACAAAGCAGATGTGGGAAGAGCACAGGGAATGCTGTCTGGAAAACTAGTGATATCTGTTCTCTTCCAGTCTAGATGACCTTGGTTTAAACCTTAAACAGACAAAACCTGTTACAGAATGGATAACCATCTACTGCCAGTTAGAGGTTGAAACTCTTAAACCACATGTTTAAAACAATTTTTATGAAGCCTAGTGCAATGATTAACCATAGAAAGAAATGCATGCTTTAGCCGTGTTAAGATAGTTGTGTGTTTAGTCTAATAATCTCTTATTTCAATAGACTTTAGTGGCTTCCTGGTTAAGATGATTACAGGACCTGAGTGTGATCTCATACAGGAAGTTTATGTCTGCTTAGAAGGAACAAACATAAACAAAACCCTTCCTTTTTAGGGCAAAGCATGCAATGTCTCAGTAATATAAGAGTGTTATATAAGAGTGTACATTGACCACGATTCTTATAGTTCTAAGTTAAGTTTATTTATATTTTCAGTTTAGTTTTGTCTAGTCATTTTTACTCTCATTGTTAGTTTTAGTTTTTAGTTTAAATTACTACTTTCAGTTTGTGTTTTTTAGTTTTCCATAGTTAATGCACAGATTAGTATCATTTACAATTGTTTAGCAGTGTTACATTTTTCAGTAGGCTACAGTCTTTTTTTAGTTAGTTTTAGAATAGTGAAAATGTATTTCAGTTCAGTTTTCATGTTAGTTTTTATATTTAAGTTAACAAAAATAGTTTTCATTTAGTTTATTATTGTTTTCATTAACAATGATAACGCTGACATGGCCTGACAGTATTTACAGTAAGTGGTGTTTGCTAAGACAACATCAGTTATTATTGCTCATTCTTGAGCTTAGTGATTTAAACAAATACCTAACCATAAGTCTTCAGCTTCAAGCTGTATCTCATTTTACACCATTTGAGCTACAGACATGAATGATTTCTCCAAGTCTGCAGTTTATTGAATCACCGGAGAATCCCCAGTTTGAGTCATTGAATGATACAGACATCAGATGTCTGCTTTGTCATGTACTTATGAAGCATGCACACATTGATGTTTATCTGTGCTAGACTTTCTCACGTTCTCACCGTTTCCTGCTTGATATTCACAGAGATGTAAAGCATTTCGAATTGTAAGCTTATCTTCAGTGTGTGTATGTTTTATGTTCCTGAACAAAATTAGAACAGGACCTTCCACAGTAGGTTTAATGATTAATAATTCTGAACGATTGTGGAAAGACACAATAGCTTTTTTGTTTAATCGTTAACTAAAGTAGTTTGTCTGGCCCATGCTTGCGTCTCATTCCAGGTGGTCCGTCTCGGGTGCATGTGGAACCTCTTCGGTCCTCGGCTGACTTTCCCATCCTCTCTCTTTCTTCTTCTTCTGTAAACGCTTCTGCACGGTGCAGATCACTGTCTCGCCATGGCTCTGAGCCCGTCGTTCTGTTTAACCCCCCGTTGCTTCTCCTGTTACACGTCCACACCTTGGTTTTCCAAACACGTCCAAGTCAAACTTCATTTAACAAATCCTTCGGATCCCAAATGAAGGATATCTGGAGCCTGGCGTTGTTCCTGTAGTCTGGTATTTGCGTTCAGGAGACTGTCAATTGCATTTCTCAGTGTTTTTGTAAATATCACCCTTAGCTGAAGCCCTTGGCTGAACTCTGGAAAGATCATTTGAAGGCTCATTTGATATCTGCAGATGAGGGTCTTTTTTCACACTTTAAAGCATTTAAAGTAACGTCTGTCTGTCTGTCTGTCTGTCTACTGACCTGTAAAAACCTTCATTTTAGCAGTACAGTTTTGGTGTGACAACTCTCAATTAAATCTACACATAAATATCTGTTGCAAAAACATCTTTTCATTTGGCAGTGCACAAGTCTTTGCATAATTACATGACACAAAGCTCAACAGGTAATTGTACGTTTCAGTCTAATGTTTGAAACACACCACCAAAGCTCAGCTGTCATTAATTCTGAAGCTTTTTGCAGATGATTTCATAAATGCACAGTAAACAGCTTGTTTTTCAACAGCCCTTATATTTAGTGGTGTTTGCTAAGGCAAGCATCACTAATAGGTTACTCACTTACTAAAGTCACAACAGTATCAGTGAAGATTTTTATAGTGTGTCTTCCAATCAATTTTATTAATTTATTATTCATTAGGCAAAATGTATGAAAATAATTAATTGTGTGCATTTAGGATACAAAAATGCATGCTATGAGATTTGGCAAGACTATTTTGGCAATTTTGTTACATAAAATGTTTAAATATGTAATTTTCATCACAGAATGCTATTAAACAGTACCTCATGTGAGATTTGAGTACCTGTTTAAAGAACCATACATATAAGCACAGTGTTGTGCAATATGTTTGTGTACAAAGTCATATGCACAAGGATTAGGAGGTTAGTCATTTTTGTGCAAGTACTGTACATGTCAAATATAGGTTTCAGACACACATGGCATGGGTTGGCCAAATTTTGCGCGCTAAAATGCAAAGGCTGTTTTTGATTCCAATTAGCCATTAATCATATTGATCAACCGTTATGTAAGATTTAGACATGGAATCCAACTGCAAATGCACAGATGAGTTTAGACTTCATTTAGAAATTAGATGTGGTTCTTGAAAATAAGAAAAGTTACTGAAAGTTAAGTTTTGTTGTGCTTCATTTACATTGGCTTCCTCCTTATACACTCACAGATGCCCAGTTCTTGTTGCAATGGCAGAGGAATTGCATTTTGATGTAATGCTTTCACAAGAGTTGTATAATTGTTTGTGCATAGGCATATCTAACACGGGTGTGAGAATAAGGCCTTTAGTTGAAATAACACAGTGGTGAAATTTTGCATTAAAAATGACGTCAAAATTGTGTTAGATTCTGTTAAATTAAACTAGAGAGAGTGTGAAAAGTGTATTTTAAGGAAGCTGTGTTTATGGCAGTTCAAGTCCAGAGGGCCAAAAGTGTCCACAGTTAAATAAACTCATGCAAAAACAAAATGAAATAGCAGAGTAGTACAAGTTATGTGTCATACAGTGTTTGAAAACATTAGTCCTGTGCTCAAAGAATAAGTCTTGACTTGTGCATTTGGCATGGGACACAAGAGGCACTCACAGTCTTTAATACCCTCTTTTCAGGCTCTGTAATCACTTCAGGGTTGCACAAAGAACACAAAAATGTTAAAAGTACAAGTGCTTGAAATTAAAAAGTCCATGTGCTCTCTTGAGATGAACACTAATCTAACCTGAACAGGATTCTTCATCATCTAAGCTTTGGAACATCTCTCATTTCAGCTGTCAGATTCCAGTAATTGTGATCTGTCTCTCCCAGCAGCTCTCCTCTCTCTCTTCCTCCTCTCCTCCCTCTTCAGGACAGTGTTGTCTTTGTCTCTGTGCCACCGTGCTTTAACTCCTTACGGAGGGAGTTTGTCACAATAGAGCTTTCTCACACCACTGGCCGCTCTCATCAGACAAACATCTACAACATCTGACAAGCAACTCCTCCATTAACTCACTTGTCTGAATGCGATTTTCAAAAGAAAGGTTCTTTGCAGCAACCTCAGCTCTTTTTATGAAAAATATTTTTTTGCTTTATAGAGCTGAAGTCATTTTCCTCTGCATGTTTAGCATGATTTTTATAGAACTTAATGAGGTTCTCCTGTGTGTGTGTGTATATATATATATATATATATATATATAAAATTCTAATTGGAACCTTTGCCGTTTTTTGCAGTAACACTTTTGGTGCAATGTATATTTTGTCTATGCATTTTCTTGGTCATATTTTAGTGCATTTCTCAGATCAAAAGAGAAATGAAACCCACCCACAAAAGATTTAAATGAAAATTACAGGGCCAGAGACAAAATGTAATACATTTGCATTTATGCATTTGGTGGATACTTTTATCCAAAGCAACTTGCACTGCATCCAAAGTACACATTATATCACTTCCCCATCTCTACTGCATAATGCATTTCTCATTAGCTCAGAATAAATTGCCATTGTACTTTTCTTGCACTCTTTGCAAGTTTTGTAATCCACGCAGTGCATGAATGCAAATAAAATGATTTAGTACTAATAATGAGATTAATACAAATGCATAAGGATGCATTGGATGCTCCAGTGTAGACAGCTTCATTGATTATAATGTAAGTGATTTAGTTTTGGCAAGATGTGACGATGCTCAAATACAGTGTAGACTCAAGTGTTTAGATTTTCTGTCTTTGTGCTTTGTCTTTGCTTCTTTTGTCTTCCCTGCTTTCCTCCCCATTACAATATCTCCTTTATATCCGTTTATCCATAAATGAATCTCTGACAGACACTCTAGCAGCACTTGAGCGTTTATTTCCAGAACATATTAAACCTTAAACAGCCATATATCACCTCTGACATCTGCAGGTCTCGCGAACACGTCTGTCTCTGCATGCTGCCAACTTATTTTTACAGCTCGTATATTTTATTGATTTTCTCCCCAGTATGCCCTGCTGATGAAGCAATGCTCTGTGGTTTCTCGCTGAGATCCAAGACCACAAGACTGACTCCAAATGATCCCGGATATCATATTTCATTGGATTTTGATTGAGGGTCCTGGGGCTTGTTTCCAAAATAAATATTGGCAACCCAAAACACACGAAAGACCATGAAGATATCACGCCTCTATAGCACACATGCTTGGATTTATTACGGTTCCCTGAACTTCAGAATGATTGGAGAATTGTGTCAGGTGGAAAAGTGAAAGGAAGAATTGAGAACATTACCACAGTTTTGGCAGATGCACCCTAAAAATCTGGATTTAAAATCACTAGTCTAGGATCTGGCAACCCAGTGGATGTGCCATTCAGAAAAGCCCTTTCTTTCCAGGATGTTTTGTAGGGCACTGGCACACCATGTGACTGAGAACATCTGGATGATGAACTACATGCTAATAGAAAACAGATGTAAATCATCAGATTTCTCTTTGTGCGCTTGACAGGAACTCTGCAAGGTCAGAAGATCACATTTTTTGAGGGGAAATTGCACAAAACATCACAGTCCAGTTTGTTGATGATTATAAAAAGCACTTAAAATATATTTTACGACATGTCAGACACGAGGTGGTTACTCTCAATGAAATGCTGTGTTATCTTTGTAGACTTACAAGAAAAAACTTTTCCATTTCCTTTTTATTTTATTTCCTATCCTTAAGGCATCATACCGGCAGTGTTTCAACAGCTGTAACCCACTAACTTATTTAGTGTGCTAAAACAAATATGTAAAACCACACTGAGGCTTTGATCCAAATCTTAGTGAGCTCCCTACATAGGCAGTATTTTAGGGCATCATAGGCACATTCTTCATTTAGCCAAATCGTAATGCAGAATCATTAGCACTGTATACCAATCCCAATATGCATTGCGGTGAGCTCAAAGAAGTGATAGAAATGCTGATTTGTAAATAAGCACTTTTAGAGTATCATTTTATCTAAGTGACATGCAAGGCTCAACTAGGGCTGGAGGATAAGTATTTTCACAGTATATATTTATTTGCATACCATATCGATATTTTTCATAATATTCATTTTATATACTATTAATGAGAAGGACTGCATTACACGTGTGAAGACCTCGAGAATTAAACATAACTTGTTTGTTTACAATTAAACTCCACAGAATAAGCTAGCTTTCAACTTAGGGCCCAATTAAATCTGTTTTATTTTTCCCTAAATTTTTTTTTTAAATTATTATTATTATTATTCTGTGTTTTTGAATGAATACAAATTTATCATAAAAATGGTGTGTGACGAAATTAAATCACAATTTTATCATTATTTTAAAGTGTAATCAAATTACAATATACCAAATAATTTGCAAAAAAAAAAAAACACATTTTTTTCACATTTTTCTCCTCATTTTTATTGTTTGTATAAGGTGCTGCACAACAGAACTAAATTAAAAAAAAATTTAATTTATACAAACTGTATAAAATAAAACATGGATTAAAAATATATTAGTTGTATGACATTAATAATAATTAATGAATTATTATTATTATTATTAATTAGGAATGCTGTACAACCATGGTATTACTATTATTAATAATAATAATGATTTTTATTTTATTTTAAATATATAAATAAATTATACAAGAATTGTCTATTATTTATTTATTTATTTATTTTATTGTTTTTTTTAAGTACATTTAATGTATTTTTGAATAACGTTTTATTTTGGTGGGTCAACTTGAATATTTGTAGTAGATGAATATTTGCAGCAGATCTTACAGACTTTAGTGACACATACCTGATCGTCTAGATGTAGGCTGAATATTTAAAATTACAAGTTTATTATTTTTGATGAATATTGCCTAGCCCTAGTCTAAACCCTGTTAATATCAGTTGGGTGTCGAGACTTGACAGAAGCACTATTCAGTCTTTCTATTTAAAATTCTCACTTTATTATGGTAAAGTATATTATAGTTTCAGTTACGGTGTTGTCTTAAAGGGCAGCTGCCTATGTAGAGAGCAAGGCACTGTGTGTCACAGACAAACAGCGCTGTCTGTGTTTACACTAATCCTGTGACAGGTAGATGCCAGAAGGCATGAGTGTGTTTCTGCGGTAGTGTTGTCAGGGTCTGTGAGAGCTGCTAACAGGCCCGAGCACAGCGTGACTGTTGTTTATGTGTATGAATGAGAGAGTTTGCTCTAATGGTGTTTTTCTCCAGTGAGCGCAGCTGTCAAATGGTCAGTTTAACCACTGCACAAGAAAACAAGTGTGCAGGTGAGCGGCCTGCTCAACGCTCCAAACATCTCCTGCAGGACGTCCCAACACTTCTATATGTGGGTCAAAGACGAAAAAGGGTTTAAGCATAAAAACAATAAGTGTAATACTGCTTTAACTGTTGTTGCCCCCCCCCCCCAAAAAAAAATTTTTTTTTTAAAGTTTTCTGTTTAATTCAATTTCAGTTTTGTTTTTGTTTTTCTGAGCACAAAATAAATATCATACATTTTTCCCTGATTTACAGAAGACACCCACTAAAATGTCATTCAGTGTAACAGTCTTGTCAGGCATATTTACAAAAAAAAAAATCAATTTACGGCATATTAAAAGACTAATTACTTTCACCCCAGATACTAATTAGTTGTAACTGTACATTTTTTAAATTTGCCACTATCCTAGGTTTTGCCTATTTGTCAGTAATATTTTTTTTTACTCATTTAAAACACATTACATTTTTATATGCTCCCTTATTCTTTTATATATTTTAATATGTACAAGTCAAAATAAGCATGTTGTTTGATTTTTTACATAAATATTGCATTACACTGAATGACAATGTAACATTATTTCAACCAAATTTTGACATTTTATTCTCCAAAAACATATTTAAAACCTTAAAAGTAGACACTTAAATTTAATGTGCTTTCTATGGACATAAAATCATTTTTGTAAATTTCTTTTGATTCAGACATCTACGTCTGTGACCCATGTATATTGCAACCTGTCACGTCTAAAGTCACATGATCACATCACATCTATGTTTGCATTTGGTGTCAAACTCATGTGTAATATTGTACCATTTAAAAATGCAGTCATTGGCAATATGTTATGCACGTCACATACAGAAAAGTGTGTAGATGAGAAATTACAGTAGGGAATTTTATTTTAGTACTTTCACGGTTTGCTTTACCATAAATTATTTTATTGATATTTCTTAGGAAGTATGTTTCTTTAAGTAGTGATGTTGATGTTATGAAAAGGTCTCTTCTGCTCACCAAGGATGCACTTATTTGATTAAAAAAAAAAACATAATATTTTGAAATATTATTACAATTTAAAATAACTATTTTGTATGTGAATATATAGTAAAATGTCATTTATTTCTGTGATGGAAAGAGGAATTTCTACATCATTACTCCAGTCTTCAGTGTCACATGATCCTTCAGAAATCATTCTAATATGCTGATTTGCTGCTCAAGAAACATTTCTGATTATTACCGTTGTTGAAAACAGTTGTGCTGCTTCATATTTTTGTGGAAACCGTGATACATTTTATTTTCATAATTCTTTGATGAATAGAAATTTCAAAAGAACAGCATTTATTTGAAATAGAAATATTTTGTAACAATATAAAAGTCTTTACTGTCACTTGAATAATTTAATGCATCCTTGCTGAAGAAAGGTATTAATTTCTTACGAAAAAAAAAAAAAGATCTTACTGACCCCAAACCTTTGTTCGGTAGAATATTATCACTATATTCTCATCAGAGCTCATTGTATGTCTGTTGTGCAATGTTTTTTATGTTATCTGTGAAGACAATAAATGGGATCTGACACTTTGCATTTGACTGCACAGAGCGCTGGCAGCTCCAACAGTTGCTTTTGGCAGAATAAAAACCAAAAATCACAACATGTTGGAGCATATTGGTGAAGTGACAGATAAATACAGTATAAGTGATATTATCACCTAAAGGGAGTGTAGACTGGTTTCTGCTCTGCAGTTGGCATAAACTCCAAAGGTCTGACTCCACAAACAAGCCTTAAACACACCTCGATCTGCTCTCCTGTACCTGTCAGTGTGTAAATCACTGCAGTATCAGAAATGAAACACACCTGCCTAACTCAAATAAAACACAACACAAAGCTTCAACTCTCAGCCAAACACCATCAGTCATTCAGAGAGGCATAACAAACCATCAATATAGAGACAAAGCTCAGTATGTGTGCTGGAAAGTGGGTCAAGCTGAGGATCTCAAGAAAATCTGAGACCACACTGAAAATCTAGGAGGTTTTTCATTTATAAACAACTGCGAATGATGGAATGATGAATCTTTTTATTCTTACTGTGAGATCACGACACCAAGGGCTAGAGCCAAATAAATAAAACAAAAGCTGATCTAAAGTCTGATTTGCACACTATATTCAGGTCTTTAAAAGTGCATAATAAAGTGTATTAACCTTAAACACTGATTGTTGAAACTTTAACGTTCATTTTTATCAGTAACATAAGTTGAGACTTTTTTTTTTTTATCTTAGAGCCATGCTAAATGAACATAAATGCACCTTAAGGACTAAATCATGGTCAGCTATCACTAGTTCAGTAGTCCGGTTATCAGTGGTTCAGTAGGTCAGTGGCACAACAACAGACCGTGTGTGTAAAAGCTGAAATGAACAAGTCTTATTTACCATCTTGACGACTGAATCGCTACTGAGTTGTCATCCTAAAATCTGTGCCTCCAGCAGAGAAAAATTCCCAGTTTAGTTCTGGATTGGTAATGGCAGCATTTCCATGATAATCTTACATCCAGAGTTGCATCCATGGTGTTCGGTTTGGGGCGGCTGGTAGATTTGGACTAATGTGGATCACAGCCATTGTTTAGCAAGTTATTGCAAGTTTGTACAAGAGTACGACATCTGCTGAGAAATGCAAATTGTCAAGCGGTCTGTTGTCAGCTTGCTGTGCCGTTTGTCTCGACTGTAAAGTGCTTGAGAGAGAGCGAGACAGAGAGCAAGCAAAGGGTCGGAGAAGAGGAGGAGGAGGTCTTTCTTTCGGAGGAAATCCCCCTGAAGGCTTTTCATACTTTTCTCAGTGGCAAATCAGGACCTCCCTTCTCACACACACACACGGTCAAACAAAGAGACCACTAAAGCCTCCCTAAATTCTTTCATTTACTTTATACAGTTCAGTTTCTTCTTGTTTAAACACTTCAGAGAGTGGGAGAGGCAGAAATAGAGAGAGAGCGAGAGACTCTTGGAATGTGTAGTTAGTTACACAAACACCTGAATATTATTAACAGACGCTCTCAGGAGGAGACTAAAGGATGAAAAACACTGATGGTTTATTAGAAGGAATGTCCATTACTTACACACACACACACACACACACACACTTCTAACTATTGGCATGAAAGTTTGGTCAACTTTGCAGCTTATTCTGGCCATGATCCGCCCACTTAGACAGGAAGAGACCGTTTGATTGCCATGTACAGTGACCAACCACAGACTGTTTTTATGTGCTGTTCAGAAGTGGGTTTCCTTGTCTCTCTCTGTCTTTCTTTCTTATCTTCTTTTAAAAAAAATATATATATATATATTTAATTTCAGTAATTTTACTTGAGTAAAAAGTGTTATTTTAGTATTATTTATATACTATTATATTGATTAATTCTATTTTGAATATAGGTTTTCATAGTTTGTAACTTTTAGTAACTTTAATTTTTTTTACATTTTTTTTACACTTCCATTATATGAAATGTCTGTGAAACCAGTGTTATTTTAGTATTAAATACTATTTTATGTATTGATGTTTTGAAGTAGCTTTTATATATACAATATGTACTTAATATACTTATATGTACTTAATACTTAATTACTTATAATTTTAATACTTAATTTTAGTTTTTGTAATTTTACTACTTAAACTTGTCAATGCAACATTTCTAATTTTCATTTAAGTTTTCTTTTAAGTTTTTCATCTAATATTTTATTTCAGCTATATTTCAGACAGCAAAACTATTTTTAATTGCTTTGATACAATAAAAGCCTTTATAAAAGGTTTTCAATTAATTCAGTGATAATGGAGTAGGATGAGTAGGCTATAGGATTTACGTTGAAACAATTTTCCCCTCAGAAATTGCTAGTAAATTTCACAAATAATTAAAAAAAAAAACAGAAACAAGTAGGCTAACACATTACATTAAATGTGAAATTTTGAAGTAGAACAACTAAAATAGTATTTATCCAATAATCTTTATTAGGTTTTGCATTTTTAGACATTAACAAAGACTACTTTTGTCGTTAAGACTACTAAGTTATTTATTGGAATGTTAATTTGAAGTGTTAGTTTTAGCATTATTAGTCACACCAGATTGTAAGTGTGTTCATCTATTTTATATACTTGATGTTTTCAGTGTATTCCCAGTGTATTCCATTCATTGTTGGGTGCTTTGTATTGTGGCTTATTTGTAGAATGTATCGATACCATAAATGCTCTGTATTTTTATATTTTTTGACCGCACACAGTACAATTTCTTAAGACCATTTAACCATTTCTAATCACAAAAGTATCTAATTTATATCATATATATCAAAATGTCCAACATTTTTTTTTTGGTGAAAAAGACCACAGTACCAGAATGTTTTTTTTTTTTTTAAACTGTCATATTTTAGTCAATGACACCATTGTGAGTCAGGATTTCTGCTCAGATTGTAGATATTTTAGATATTTTGGTTTTTTCAAAAAAAAATAAGAGCGACTGAAAGTGGTTTCAGAGGCAGAGCAAGTTTGTGATAAAACATTTTGATAAGATGCTAGAAAAACATCTTTAAATCATGCATAATAAGAACATGTATTAAAAAAATAGTGTTCATTTTGATTTTATGCTGACTTTAACAAGCCGCCGCCCAACTGAACATATAAAACAGAATATGACAGATGATTCTGGCCAGACATTAAACACAGTGATGAAAGAATTATGGTTTTACCAGTTAGTCCAGAGCGTTACATGGATAACATCAAGGACACAGAATATGAACGTGGATAATAGAGTCCTTGTCTTTCTCAGCAATGACTGCATAAAGATAAAGTACTGTGTGAAAATTAGACTGATGGACAGATGAGTCAAGAAGAAAGAGAGGGAGATTTGGTGGGAAAAAGCAGACAGAAAGATCTCTGTCATGTTTTAACATTTATCTGATGATCATGAATGAGTCTGATCAAAGCCTGTCTAAAACACTGAAGCATGTGTGGAGATAGAAAAAGCTGTTCACAGACAGCACAAAACAAGTGGAAAGAGCTACTTTTTTACACTGTCTGCAGAAAATGTGCAGATACAGAATAAGTATGTACAAAGTTAATACTTAGAGGTTTGTTCAGATCACTAACCATGTGTGAGCAATAGTAGATGTAATGGCTGACTAAGCAAACACCACAAAAGTTTTGTTATTGAAAAATTATGTTTTAGAAGAGGGTAAAAAAACCATAACAGCGTGCAATGCTAAGGATTTTGTTGTTGTTGTTGTTCTCGATTCTAGTTTTGATACCACAGCAAACTAAGTTCAAACATTAAATGGTCAGTATTAAAATAAGAATAAATAAACAAATTAAATAAACAATTATGCAAATGAAAAAAAAAAACTTTAAACTTTTTTTTTTAAGGTAGGTCTAACTCTGTAGTTTGTCCCACTACAGTAGTAATCAGGTACAAAAACTGAATAATCAAATCACAGCATAGTCTTCAGATTAAATTTCATTAAAATGACAAAAGTGATTTAGTTAATATCAGTGAGTGATTTTCTCTTTGTCTTTTGTTGTTTGATAAACATTAATGACAGACAGCGGCTGCTGTCACTTTAAGACCTAATGCACAAAAGCAATATAATGATACAACATCTGATTTCTTTCTCAACCGTTTTAAGTTCACTTAAGATGTAATATCTGTGTTTACAAGGATACTTGCCAAGATGGGCATTTTGACAATTGTTTGTGTATGTGTCCATTCAAGCAAAAGAAAACTCAATCCAAATTGCTTGAAATTCAAATTGCTTGAATGTTTAAATTGGCAAGACTTTCAATAAACCGACGCAGCACTGGCCTAGTTGTCTTTCATGTTGTCTCTGGGCCATCAGGCAGATCATAATAATGCTGAGAGAAACAGGAAGAACTCAGAGAGTAAGGATTGATGGTTCTTGTTAAATCTTAGAGAGCGAGAGACACCTGTGGTTTCTGTGGGCTGCATATTCATCTGGACTGTTGCACTGAACACAAGACTCTCAATCCAGCAAACACCCTGAAGCTGCTGGACCTGCAGGGGTCCGGCCCCCCATTAAAGGGTCATTCACCCACGCACACAAACACACACAGTCATATTCTCCCTCTCTCCAAAGCATCTTGTCTCATGTCTGCTCTTCACAAACAAAAGCAGTAATCCCTCCATCATAACTACATAAATACATGCACATAGTAAATTGTGTTTACAGTATCAGTATAATTTGAGTGAATCCCTGTGAGATCAGCTCTAATCCAAAGATGATATGTATTATTTTGAATATTCTCTCATCATTTATTATTCTTATGTTGCTCTACACCTGTTTGGCTTTTTCCCATCAGTGATGTTTACCAGGTTGTTCATGCTGCTGTTTTTCATACAATGACAGTAAATGATGTACAGATGCCGTCAAACAGCACATTTGACAAAATGGTATCATATCAACCTATTTTTCTGTAAATGTTCCACTTTTTATCTTCATAATTAATTTATCTTACTTATACAGAACTTTGGTATATTATGGTTACACTTTATTTTATGGTGTCCTTGTTACAGTGTAATTATACATTTAAGTACTGAGTAATATTAATTAACTACGTGTACTTTACTATATGGTTAGGTTTTGTCATATGGTTAGGATTAGGGTTTGGCTTAGGTTTTCTTGCATGTAATTATGCATAATTTATTGCTATTACAATAATAAGTACATGTAACGTGTAACAAGGACACCTTAAAATAAAGTGTTACCACGTAGTTCTTAAAGTGCTTCAATAATAAATTGGATTTGAATAAGTGTCTGATAGTTTGCAAATCTTCTCAAGTTCATGCAGCTTTATATGAGGAACAGACCAATCTTTTTCTTAAATAAATATATATTCAGTTACGTCACAGTTGTTTTGGCATCACCTGATGTGATGTGCCTTGACTGACTGTGAACATACAGTGTAACAAAGTGTTTTTCTAGGTTGTAAATAAAAGATTATTATTATTAAGATTATTACAAGAAGATACAGTCACACTTTAGTGTGAACAGAATAAGACATTAATATGTGTTTTATAAGTACTGATAAAAAGCAAATACGCTAGAAATATGCATGTTAACAAGCAACAAGTTAATAGTGAGAATTGGTCCCTAAAGTGTTACCAGTTTAATGAGGTACTTGCTGTTTCTTTGTACTTATTATTTGCAATTCATGAGTGAATTATTTCAAAGTAAATTGTACAGTATTTTTTTTCACTGTATGCGAATGTAAAGGAGATTTGAGAGCTTGTCTGTTCTCACTCATAGCTTTCATATTACTTCAGAAAACTTGTAAAAATGCAAAATTCATATCATACAATTTTTTTCATTTTTGATGCTTGACAACCCTTGGACACACTTCACTTTTATTGTGTGGAAAAGAACAGCTTGGACATTCTGCTAAATATCTCCGTTAGCTGTCCACAGACATTATTTAAAAAGAAATCTTAAGAGGAATGTGAAATCGATCTATTTTTTACAGATGGAAAAATTTATCTAGTAGAAGAATGTGTTAGATATCAATTCTAGCCTGAAGAACACATCTGGAGTAGAGACAGATGTGGACGATTTGAAGGGGGAAGGGAAGTGGTGTGTGGCCAAGTATCATGACCCATACTTGGAATTTGTTCTCTGCATTTAACCCATCCAAGTGCACGCACACAGTAGTGAACACACACCCGGAGCAGTGGGCAGCCAATGCTGCGGCACCCGGGGAGCAGTTGGGGGTTTGGTGCCTTGCTCAAGGGTCTCACCTCAGTTGTGGTATTATAGGTGGGCTGGTTATTCACTCCCCCCACCTACAATCCCTGCCAGACCCGAGCCTTGAACCCACGCCCTTTGGGTTACAAGTCCGATTCTCTATCCATTAGGCCACGGCTGCCTTTGAGTGCATATGTGTGTGTTAGATCATCCTGAAATGTTAATGAGTGGTGTGAACTAGTGTTAGCTGGTTTACAAGCAGGTTTTCTGCATTGAGTTCATCGTCTTAAACACTTAGGCCTGTTCTTCTATTTCTCTCTCCTTTTTAATAGCTAAACAGCAGAGTCGGACACTTCTGTAACCTGATCACCATCATCTGTTTCTGCTTTATCCTGCAGTGTTTCGTGAGCAAACGTTATCCAAGTGACTCTAGGAATGAGGCTTTTGAACTGTGATGTGCACAGAGCATCAAAATCAAGGCATATGGATCAGAATTCACTTTCATACGAAATATGAAATGGAAAGAAAAGAATTGTTCTGACTGTAGAAATAATTGCATTTGAAATCATTGCATATTCTTTTAAACCTTGTAGATGGATGTGCAGCAAGGTCAGCAATATGGATCTGTTTGTGTAGCATGGAGGGGACAGTTTTTATTTTGTATTAATAAATGTAGGATTTTTATTAAAGTTCTTATATTAAATATTGCATGCAAAAATGTATGTTCTTTGATCTTTAAAGTGACATCATCTTTTTTGAGGAGGGACTGCTTTTCAAGTCAGATGAACTCCTGGTTATGCATTAGTGGTGTAATTCTTATAGGTGGAGTGCTTTTGGTTTGTTATGTTGCTGTTTTATGTTATGTTAGTTATGCAGTTTGGTTAGTCCCTTTCTCGTATCCTTGCGTATTTTGGTTGAATCAGGGATTAAAGGCTTTACTATAACAGCAGTTGTGAGAGGGGTAACTTTGCACAGACAAGGTCTGTCAATCATTATATCAGCTAGTATGCTAACACATATAATCTTTAAGTCAAGTTGTATTTTCAAACAGGTATGTTTACTTCAGTGCCCTTAGCCTTCTGTCTACTCCAAAGTTAAATCTGAGCACGCTCAGTTGAGGTTTCCTGGTCTGTCAGGACCTCATTACAACTGAAGGAACTGAAGGAACAGTAGTCAGTAGCATCTGAAGTGGTGTTTCAGTGGCAGTTTTGGCCATTAAGAAACAACGACAGTCAGCTTCCAGCTGTAAAAGTCCCATTTATTTTCTCCATAGAGAAATAGATTTTCAGCAGTGGCATATAAATCTTTCAAGACAGGTCTGCCATAAGCTCGGAGTATGTTAAGGGATGACGTGTGATTTCAACTGTATTTAAAAAAAGGAAGGAAAAAATCCTCTAGTCAGCAGGGTTATTATTGGTTTGACTAAAAGTAAAACCATTTAAAAAAAATGATTATTTGAAATAAATGTTAACTGAAATAAAATATGTAAAACACTTAAACTTATTTCAGCTAGTTGCAAAGGCAACATTTCTCATTTTCATTTAGTTTACCTTGATGTACATGTACAAAAAAATAATAAAAAATGACAAAAATCTGTAAAAATTTAACAAATTAAAATGAAAACAGAAAATATAAAAATAAAAATTAATTTAAAACATTGATTAAAAATAACAATAATAACTCACTATTAAAGTAACACTGCAAATCATACTTTAAAGTTTAATTCATAAAGTAAATACTGTATGATCACTTATATGTATCATACCATCATTTGTAATTCAATTACTGTACATCATTTGCAATGCTTCACGGGATGAGTAGTAAAGTAGAAATTATTTTCTTAAGCACACTTTCTCATTTTCTTCTTCATATCATGTTGTGATTTACTATGCTTTAAAACCCATTAAAGAAATTCTTGAAATCCCAGTGGAGAAATTCATGTGAATCTTATTTCTGCAACCAAATGGGCTGAAAGACTGAAAATCAGGCCGGTCGGTGTTGCTGTCTTTGGCTGACGGGGCTAGGAAAGGAGATCAAATGACTTCAGGGCTCATTAAAATACTTTCCAAGGAAACAGTGACCTTTCTATTGACCAATCTTGACATTGCCATTAGGGAAACGACTTGTATGAAAATAAACACAACACTGCAACAGGAACTGCTGCATTTGTCTGGAGATCCATCAGCATTTGTCAGGGAGAATGAATGACCACTGCACCGCATGTACTTCATGATTTCAAGCCGTCCCTCTTCTTTGTTTTGATTTACGTTTAATTACTCAGAAGGACCCATTCTGTGGTCAAGTCTTCTGTAATGAAAACAAATCCAGCAGAAACACAAGCTGTGTCTGAAATCGCTCACTCGTTCCCTCATTCACTAATCCCTATATAGTGTATGGCAGTTGAGTGGACTATATCAGAAGGAGTGAACAGTGACGTATCACTGCGCGTGAGACTTGGCTGTTGCAAAAACATCTTTGTCACGTATGTACATTTATATTACATGTACCTCATTTTAGAAAATAATATTAAAAGCAATAACACTTAAAATGACTTTATATTGTAATCAGCTTTGTGGTTTCATTGATGGTATATTAATAATTTGTTTTGTAATGCTTATATGTTCATGATCATTAAATACTATTAAAATACTGTCAACAAAAATGAACTCACATTAACACGTTCATAATTTTATGTATTTATTGTTTGGAGTATTTTGAAACTCTCCCGAGCAGCATTTTGCACTCAAATAAGATGACGATGGCCGTATAGCGCCCTCAGGCGACCACTGATTTGACATCAGAATGAATAGGCTTCCAACGAACATTTTTAAATATCCACCAAATTAGCATCATTTTTGTAAGTTTAAACAGCATCTCTCATTCAAACTCGCTCGCTCCCGCTCTCTCTTCCAGATCGCCATTTCTCCGCATTGGATTGTGGGAAATAGTGAATGCATTGTGGGTAAAAAGTAGTGAACGAATGTAGGGAATGAAGTCAGTCACTCAGAATTCAGACAGCACTACAAAATGGCTGACACCCGATATAGTGCACTATATAGTGAATAGGGAGCGGTTTCGGACACAGCTACAGTGTAGTTAAATGAGGCCAAAATCCAAACCCATATCCAGTGATTTCCATTAGAGTAACTCAAATTTTAGTATGTTGCTAACATGTTTTAGCATGTTGCTAGCATGATTTGGCACATTACTAGCATGTTTTAATCTTTTAGCATGTTCTCAGCATGATTTAGCTTGTTACTAGCATGTTGCTATCATGATTTAGCATGTTGTTAGCATGTTTTAACGTGTTATGTTGGTAACATGTTTTAAAATGTTGCTTGTATGATTTAAAACATTGCTAGCATGTTTTAGCACATTGTTACCATGATTTAGCATGTTGCTAACAAGACTTAGCATGTTTGAACATGTTGTTAGCATGGTTTTGCAAGTTGCTAACATGATTTAGCATGTAGTAGCCCATTGTTAGCATGGTCTAACACACTGCTAGCATAAATTAGCATGTTTCTAGCATGATCTAGCACATTGTTAACATTTAACATATTGTTAGCATTATTAAGCACATTGCTAGCATGTTTTAGCATAGCATGATTTAGCCATTAAGCTTTGTCTGTGATAGCCTAGTGTTATTGTACAAAGTTTTTTGACCCCCTCAATGAAAGCTTATGGGGTTTTTTTTGTTTTTGTTTTTTTTTTAATTTTGACTATCCAGTTTACGAAAACTAAGTCAGATCAGTTAAAAAAGATATAGCAACCCGAGTCAGACCAGTGGTTCTAGCTTGAAAACACAAGGAGGAGATACAGTCTAAATTTAGTCTCAGAAGAAGAAGAAATAGAAGATCAGTATGTTGGCTTTATTAAGCCAACATAATCATAATACACACTTATATTATAGAGGCAAAGACCTCTGGTGGTGTATGGAGACATTTCAAGTATGAAAATTCTCTCTTAGATTTAGACTAGAAAAGAAAGACCTTGACTTTGAGATCAGCTTGACAAGCATGACTTGAAAGTGTAAGATTATTTTGAAAGTTTAATAATTGTACAGGCCTCACAGACAGTAGCAGTGTGTTGGCCTTGTCCAGCCGACATAATAAACCCATTGGAATCACCAGAGCAGAACAAACAGCCAAACACTAACACAAACTGCCCCATCTCAAAAAAAGGTACAAAAGCTGTCACTTGGACAGTACACTTTCAAAAGATACACTTTTGTACCTTATTTACATTTAAAAGATCCATTTTAGTGCCTTAAAAGTACATATTTGTCCCTAAAGTGCCTAAATAACAGTGTTGCAAAGTTCATCAATTATGAAATGACTTCGATTTTAGCTATAAGCAGCTCTACAGAAGACAATAGTGTCATATTCAGCTCAAGTCAGTTCAATGTTGATTCAGTTCAGTTCAATAACAGTGTCAAAGCAGAAATGTTGATTCAGTTCAGGTCAGTCGTGTGTTTTAATGTCTAGGCCAAATGTCTACTCTATGTTAAAACGGCTTGATGAACATTGTTTTAGTGAAAACCTGAATTGCAGAAAGTTTGTGTGAGGGTTCATTTTAGGTAAAAGAGACAGAAGTCAATGGAAAGTCCCCGTCATGATAGAAAAACAAGTGTGTGTGTGTGTGTGTGTGTGTGTGTGTGTGTGTTAGGGTGGGGTCGGCTGTAGGAGAATGGAGGTCTCTTCTCAGTTTCAATAATGAGACAATAGAGGTGCATGAATGAATGTGTGAACCTGTTTTGTTTTTTTTTTCATCGGACCTCTTTCAGTCGCAGACAATGATTCACTTCATCTGTCAAATCCATTTACATCCTTCTCTGTGTGTGTTTGTATGAGGCGAAACCACAGTACTAAAAACTGGGAATGAAAGTCTGAGAATATATTTCATCTTGATTGCTGCAAATTTGCATTTCTTTGGATCTGGCCTATAGCTGCAATTACGAATACCTTTCAAAAATGACCAAAGTTACCAATATGGTAATACATACCATGGTGCTGTTTATAATATTTACATACTGTAGTATTTACATGCACTGAAAAAAAATGATTTTGATTTTGAAATTGCTAGCAAATAATTACAAGGAAATGGCAGGTAACACATTGAATTAAACATGAAACTCTGATGTAGAAAGACTGAAATAGCATTTTCTTTTAAAACGTCCTCCAGAGTTTAACACTTTGAAAAATCATTTTTTACAGCATAGCACTGTAAGATTCTTAAGAGAATGCCATGGCATTAATATCATGATAGTGTCCAAAAGTGGTAGTTGCAGTGACTTTTTTGTAACATTTCTCTGCTTTTTGTTTGTTTGTTTGTTTGCTAATTTGCTACAATTCACACACAACATACACTCTAGATCTCTCTCTCTCTCAGCTGATGTTTGCAGGGGTTTGTGTGTACTGGACATGGGTGGAGAAGACAAACAGAGCACCTGAATAATGTCTCTCTCTCTCTCTGTGTGTGTGTGTGTGTGTGTGTGTGTGTGTGTGTGTGTGACACACCCCATTTAAATATAGTATGAGCCAGACGGCCTAATCATGGCAAACACACCTAAACGCACTGTGTATTTCTGCAGCACTGCTGACTGTAATGTGGGCGGAAATAAAATCAACTATTAAAATACCTTTTCTGCTTCTCTTTTCTTCTCTGGGAGAAACACAATTCCCTTGAGTAATGGTGAAGGTATGCATGCATTCACTATTCAGGACAAACACAAACGGCTGGACCGTCCAATCACACACAAACACACACACACACACACACACAGGATGGAGAGCAGCTCTAATTCAATTTGACATTTTAAATCGTTGCAGATGCGGCTCAGACTGTTCAGATGTATAGGCGCTCATGCTTGTGTGTGTGTGTGTGTGTGTTTAATGTGAATGTCTGTATAGAAACTGGACAGTCATATGCTATCAGCCGAAGGGAACTCTTATAAAGCACAGATGTACTGTGAGGCTCCGTCTAACTTACCTTAGACACTCTACAGTAGCTCTTTACCCTTTGATTTTGTGCATTCTTGAATATGAATACTGCTTTACTATGTGAACTTTCAGTTGCTAGTTGTAGTTTGCTGAAAGAACCACATTTCATTCATATTAGACTTTGACCGTTTACAGATGGGTTTTTCTTAGTAAACATTCAGCCTCTATATATGATTAAATGTAGCTATCAAAATCATTGCATGTATATTTATGAGGTAGTCCTATCATGGCTGGCTTTGCCTGTTTGTAGAAGAGTGTTGACAGTCTGGTTAATATGAAAGATGACATTACGGTAGATGACAAATGGACATGGTCTGTTTTTCAACATCCTTATTTTAGGTTATAATTTTTATATATTTATATACTTTTATATATCAAGTGTCTGGGTCATGTTTCTCACCAAAATCAAAGAGAAAATCAAGACAAAGAAAATAAAGAAATTTAAGGATCAATTTTTGTGCATTTTGAGATCATTTTAAAAACTTGTTTTAATTAAGATAAATTTTGCTGTTCTCATTACTGTTTAGAGCAAAAATTGGATTCTAAACCATTTTTATGCAATAATGGAAAACCTGCTTTCTGGCCACATCGTTTTTTTTTTTAAATGATGTTTATTAACGTTGTTAATAATAATAATAATAATAAGAAGAAGAAGAAGAAGAAGAAGAATGAAATAACTGTAAATAAAAAGTTAGTACAAGAAATGCTGCTACCATGCTAATTGTAATTTTAAAAATGTACTTTACAATTAAAACTAATTATTTTTAGTATTATTAATTATTATAAATTATTTAAAAAATAGAACAATGCATTTTTTTATTATTAATGCATCAATGGTCATCTAATAAGTTTTATTTTCTTTATACAGAATATCATTTATTTTTTTCCTTTTGATTTTGAGGTGAAATATGACTTTTGACAGGTTTCATAAGATTCACTTTATCTTTCACATAAATAGTCATCATGTGATGTGGCAAATGCATGCAGCTACTCAATTTATATGACTTTATAAAAACTGCATAGTATTTACACAAGAATTAGAAAAAGTATTGTACACTGACCCCGATCATACTATGATCAGACAGAAGAAACGAGTGACTCCTCCTCCTCCTCTCCTCCGCTTTAATGAATCTCAGATGCAGAGCAGAGCGGCTGAAACAAATTATGACTGTACTAAGATTCGGGAAACTGTATCAGAGGCGAGGGGCTTATAGTCACGAGACATACAGGAAAGTGCAGTGAATCTGGGTGAACATGCAGTCCACATGCAGACACATGATGAGTGAGCTTACATGTATTTACACAGCAATATCAACAACAATGTACTGTATAGCCTATTGATAAATGCACGCATGTCTGTATGCAGGGGCGTCTGCAGGATTTCTTCGGAGGGTACGCACAGAGTTTGTTTGTTTGTTTTTTGTGATCAGTGAGAGCAGAACGAATCTGTCACACATTTTAAACTCAACAAAATGGGAAAATACATCTATCAAGAACATGCTCACAGATGAAAACCACAGAGAACAAAACAGCGTTGGATATTAGAGCCCTGCACGGGCCTCAAATATAGGCCCTACGTCTTCCCCTTCTCCCAAAACAGCTTATACCCCTCCTTCAGCTATTAAAATAGTTCAGTTTTGTGTAATGGTAAAGTGATTATATTCCGTTTTGTTTTTTATTAAGTTAATTTAGAAAAACATTTGGAGCATTTTTTGTTCGTTAAATGTAAGTTTTTTTTTTTTTGTTTGTTTTTTAAGTAACGACCAAGCGGCCATCAGCAGACAGTGAGTTGATCATAGCCTATGTTTAGCCTTCTCAAATCATCATGACTTGCCTAATATAAAATCTATAGATATAAAACAGTTCAAGCATATCACAGTGTTAGTTTAAATGTTTAAACTATATAAATGTGCGCTATTAGGCGCATATCTAATCATTTGTGCGGGGAGTGGAGAAGCACACTGCAGGACATGGAGGCGCCAGCGCGGTCACTTGCATTTTTTTCTTGATAGTGGAAACAACTTAAAATACGCCGTAATTCTTGCTCATAAAGGTAAGAGTGAGTAATACATCATTCGGAGCTGTAAAGGGTCTACTTTTATTTGTGCGCATTCACAATATCAACAAAACGTTGTGCTTTTATAAAATAAATAGGAAACCAGAGGATGCGCTTTCTGCCGTCTCGTCTTGAACAGGAGCGCTTCACAATGATGAACCGAAACTCAGCGAATTGACTTACAGATATGATGAATATATCTATGGAAAGCTTTAAATTACTACTTTAAAACAAAATAATTCAAATCGAAAACAAAAACTCTTTCATTACATAATCCGTAAAGATGTATTTCTCTCTAAAGGCACATCCAAGGAGGAGATGGACAGTCATTTTTTCATCACCGTCTAAAATATAAATAAGGAAAAGCCTGAAACAGGCCTGATTATATTTTTTCTGATTTTTATGTTGCTCTGTTCTTACTACCTTAAAATTTAAAGGATTTGCTGCAACACAATTTTGTCTGTTATGTGAATTATTTATTGGCCTATTTTTTTTTTTTTTAAATCCATGCAGCAAATGCTTTAAAAACAGCTTTAATTACTTTATTGCATTCCAGATGATTTTAAAGAATTTTTCACTATAAATTTTACGGGTAGCTTGAATGTAAAACATTGTCATGAATTCGTTGTATCCCCATTTCTAAAGGCTACACATTAATTGTTGTAGTCTAACCCGATCTCATGAAAGTGTGTGTAGCATGATTTTCTGTTTCTAATAGGCGTAATGTTTGTGGGGCAAATCTCAGGTCAGTCTGAGCGCTCATGGTACTCACAGTATAAAGCAGTGCCCTCTACTGGCTGAGGACAACCTGCACATAATATTTCTCCCAAAGATGAAAATTTCACCCTCATGATTTTTCTTTTTGAGTGAACTATCACTTTAGTGACCATGAAAGGAACACAAGTGAGTGTGTGATGAATGTGTTTGTGAGATTGAGGAGGTCAGTCACTCCTGTCATATCTTTTCTGAGTGTTTGCTTTAAGCTCAGTAGATGTGTGTGTGTGTGTGTGTGTGTGTGTGTGTGTGAGTGTCTGGACGTTTCTGGCAAACACACGTATTCTGCTGAGTCTCTGTGTTTGTGAGGAGATTAGCTGTGTTTACACTGAGTGTGTTATCAGTCATTAGTCTGAGAGCTACACACACACACACCTCTGTCTAACTCCATTTGTTCTTATGCTGAGCCATCACATCCAGACCTGAGTGCAAAATGAACCTCATATACACACCATCAGCTTGTCATACTCATCTGACCAACAGAGGTTTAGAAAACAGGTGATGTAAAGCTTCTGTAACACTGTGCACCATTAAACATGAAATTAAAATTGGCTATTCACTTTCTTCATTTACTAATTGTGCATGATTCATCGGTGCATGATATTAGACCAAAAATAATGTTTTCATAAAATCATAATGTTTAATTAGAATAATAGATATTAAATATTAGAGATTTTTCTTAAATTAGTAACAGTTGATATTGGTTATATTGGCTGATATTTAATTGCTCAAGATTATCTTTTTCATGGACACACTCAAAGTTAATCTTTGAAAATTAATAATTTAATAAAACTGTTAAATGTAAATTCCTTTTTCTTATTTTACATTCTAATGTTGTTATGACTGATTCTAAAATGATTTATTGTAGTTTTTAGTGTTTTGTTTTTAATTTATTTAGATAAAATATAGGAAAGAATTTTAATAGCAGCAAAAACATGAAAATAATTATGGCATCAGCCAGACTTTTAGTGCTATGCATCCCTAATCAAAATGTAATAACTTGCTGTGCTTCCAAAATAACTTTCCTATTAATCTAACATCATCATTCTCTCTTAATTATTGTTTTGAACCTCAGTTAAAAGAGATTAAAAGGGATTCAATAAAGGTAAAAAAAAAAAAATCACAAAATAATTCCAAAAAAATTCTCATCTCTTCTGTAAAGTTGACATAAGTTCAAAAGTAACCCTACCCAGCTAACAAAAAGTTTGAAGAATCATTTGCTAATGTTCCCATTAAGTTATAAAGACATTATTTCTGAATGTTCTCTGAACACTGAAAATTCCATTTTTTTAACTTTAACTGTCTTTTCTTGGTTATGCAAACGTTAAGGGAACATTCCATTTTACAGTTTTGCAACAATAACATTATGACAGTGTAACTTTTGAATGTTCTTGGAACATTCTAAAACAAGCAGTAGCATTTAAATAATGTTAGATAAATGTCCAACTAAAACGTTTCAGAAAAAAAAAAGTTCCATGAATGATATGTTTTTTGAGAACATTATTAAACAAACATTCTATCAACGTTACTGGAATGTTCACGATAACTTTATTCATAACTTTGAGAAAACCTTGTCAGAAGATTGTGAAAATGTTCCCTGTTAGCTGGGTATTTACTTTATTAATAAAATGTTCCTGATCTTAATGGGCATAATTCATCAGGGCACATTGTTCTGAAATTACTTTTCATCTAACCTCATTAATCCTTATTCATTTTCAACTGCCTGTCGTATAAAAACACTTTCCACCACTCCTGATTGATAAAATCAAGTTCTTCTTGATTATTCTGTTTCTCTGTGAAGTATGCCAGAATTTGAAAGTGAAATGGGTTCTGAACAGCGTTCCACTTTGATATTCTTCAGTTTCGGGGTTATGTCTGTGTCCTGAACAGCAGCCCTGCGACAAATGACTCATAAAGGATTCACACGAACATCACACTGCACTCCAGGAGCTGTTTCTCCCTCCAGATATGAATTATACACCAAAAATGTCTGTATGTTGTCTAGGATTTATTGTAACAACCATGGAGGCAGGATAACACTCATTATTGCTCTGTTCTCTGACGGCTTCAGCCAGTCAGACAAAACTTCCTGTAAAAACACACGCTGCAGACGTGACCTGAGCGTGAGCTGATAACAGTGACTTCACGTCTGGCTCCCTGATCTTTAGAGACATTTATCAGCAGACGAGAGAGATTAAACTTGACCTCACCTTCCTGAAACAAGCAGAAATTTCACCCATATTCATTTTGTTACCGCCACATGGCTTCTGTCATTATAGCAGTTACAGACAGCAAGTCATAGTTTGCTCAGCAGGGATATATTGCTGCATTACACATGTTGGTGGTTTTCAACGCTAAGCCTCTGCTTCAAAACCTAGTGAGCTGCCTTTCATAGGCAGTTGCCTTCTAAGGGAGCATCCTGACTGAAATAGAAACTTATAAGTGAGCGATTTGTTGTGCTCTACATAGGCAGCAACTTCTAGAAATAGCGCTCAACATTTAGGACTGGACTACTCTTTATGAATACTTTTTGGTATTAGATCAGTTATATTCATAATTTTTCTGTAACACTTTACATTAAAGCCTCACTTGTTAACATTAGTCAATGCATTATATTATTTTCTAGCATTTGTTATTTTGTGTTAATGTTAACATATACAACTTCTGACTTTATAACTGTATATTAGTAAACATTAGTAAATAATGTAGTTACACTTCTGCTGAAAAGTTTAGGTTCGTTAAGGTCTTTGTTTTTGAAAGAAATGAATACTTTTATTCATCAAAGACACATTACATTTACATTACACAGCACAACTGTTTTAAACATAATCAGAAATGTTTCTTGAGCAGCAAATCAGCATATTAGTATGATTTCTGAAGGATCATGTGACACTAAAGACTGGAGTAATTTCAGCTTTGATCACCGCATTAAATTGCATTTTAACATATATTCACATAAAACAGTTATTTTAAATTGCAATAATACTTCACAATATTACTATACAGTATATTTTTAATCAAATAAATACAGCCATGGTAGGAGAAAAAACTAATCATGTCAACAAATGCATTACTATTTTGGACAGCTTGTCACACTGCATTCTGGGATTGGTCACATTTTGTAACCTGCGTCTGCTCTGCTCATAACTGATGTAATATTGTCTCACACAATAAATACCGTCCATATGAATCATTTGAATAGCTCTTTCTCAAATGGTTATTTGTCTCTGTTCCACCCAGTTGTGTATTATGTGTCTTCTGTTAAGAAGAAAAGAGCTCAGTCAGAGAGTAAATCGAGCTACCGATGCGGAATAGAATCATTTTTTAATGCACTGACATGAACTGAATGGATCGGATCCAAAATCAACAGTCTCTCAGCGAGAAAGAATTGATATCACAGGGTTTATTGTGAAGCTGCAGCTGCGTTACATAAACCTGCGCTTTCCCTTTCAAAAGACTATTGAACTCTTATTATGCGCTCAGCAAGAAAGACATGATTTTTCTCTGAGCAAAGGAATAAAAAACTGATATTTGTTCACCTTTTTAGATGTGATGATGCTGATATCCTTTTTACTGAACTGAAAACTATATTTTCAGGTATAGTTAAGTGTTAAGGATAACATGGGGATGGGGGGGCGAGTCATATTAAATGATCTTTAGCCCATGAGTTTTCATTTTTGGCTAAAGCAGTAATACTGATAACTGTATTAAATGCATAACAAATACATCTACACCAGTACATTGTACAAAGGAATTACATTAAATAGAAGGATTTGTTGGATTCTGTGCAGCGGCCCCTGCTGTGTGTCACATGAATTAACCTGAATTCTGTATAAACAGTCTCTGCTGGAAATACTGCTGTAGAGAAGTGTTCTTATAATTCATTGTCAAAGCAAACCTGAACAACATTCACATCAATATAGGGCCACAACTTACATCTTTAAGTATGTTTGAAGGACTGCTAGGTTGTTTATCTTATTACAGGTTTAGAATTGAAGGTATTTGCAGTTTGCTAAATATTATGGACACTTTTGGGTGATTAAAGATCACATTTCTCTCAGTTTTTCAATCAGCACTCTTCAGTTTTGACCATTTCATCAGACAAAACTAAGAAACACACACATATTCATTTGACTGCAGTTGAGCACATACCTTAGATTTCTGCTGTTTTTATATAAACACGCTTCAGTGCTGCTTGTAAGTTTTCATTGATAGAGAAGGTAAAAGATAAAAACGCTCTCACTCACCCTGAGCAGTTTTCTGAACTCTAGTGTTGTTCTCTGTACCTCCACATGTATTGTGATCTGCAGTGCTGAACTCCATGTGTGTGAACGTGACGGACAGGTGACAGAACAACGGCAGGTGCTGCTGCAGCCAACAGGTGTGTGTGTGTGTGTGTGTGTGTGTGTGTGAGAGAGAGAGAGAGAGAGAGTTCACAGTGACTGCAGGATTACTTTAGGAAGAAAGAAAAGGAAAAACAGTTCCATGTTACACATAATATGTAAGTACTATAGCAATTACATTAAAAAATGAACATTCACTGTTGTGACCATTGTTTCTACCCAAACACCATAGTTTGTACTATTATTATTTCTATTCTAAAATCATATTATGGGATATGTTACTTTTTGGATGTCACAACAAGTTTAAGAAATGTTTATAATGTGAAAAATCCTGCAGTAACATAAGGAACTGAAAATTAAAGCTAGTTTCAGCAATAGAATAAAAAAAATTAATAATAATTGCAACTTTTCATTTCACAAATCTGACTTTTTTTCTCACAGTTCCGATTTTTTTTTGTTGTTTACATCTCACAATTCCGTTTTTAAAAAATAAAACATTAATTTCCTCTCACAATTCTGACATCTTTTTCAATCAATTGAAAGTTTATCTCACAATTCTGAATTCTCAGAAAACTCACAATTGTGAGTTTATTTCTCGCAATTCTGCATTTATATCTCGGAATTTTGAGTTAATTCTGAATTGTGAGATATATAAATGCAGAATTGAGAGAAAAAAGTCTGAATTGTGATATAAAAATTTGCCTTTATTTATTCATTTAATTTTATTCTGTGGCTTCCATAATTGAATATCAGTTCAAACGGTTGTAAAAATTATAATGTCATATAATTCTAATTGTAGGATGCAGTTTGCCAAAGTCATCAATTTAACCAATTTAAGATTTTTAATGTGCTTAAAATTAGCTGTACTTTTTATGCCATGCTAATTTGATGTTAGATGATAGTTTATCAAGTATGTCAAATAAGTCTCACAACAAAAACATGGAATTTGTGCCTCTTATGCTTTTAAAGCAGCCAATGGAGAAGTGTAATTTTTGTTGGAGATACAGTACTGTTTCACACAGAAACATTTATTTTATTTTGTTTTTTGTTTTGTTTTGTTTTATTTCCATCTGCAGTTGTAGTACCATTGTTGTACACTGGATGGAGCCATATATTACACTACAGTCACCAGCTCTCATCATGTAGCATGACCCCAAATCTCCTATCCATTTATATGAGAAGTGAAGCTTCAGTCAGACAGGAGTGAGTGAATGTGCAGTGTGTGAATACAGTGGTGTATTTTTTTGTATGTGGAAGTTGAATTTGTAATGTGTGTAAATCAAGAAGAGGCCTTGTTCTGCAGCAGAAGACCTTTGAAGAACCTTTGATCATGTATTGAGTGAAAAAAAGTGTAGAAAAGTAGAACATTGTGTTTTTTCTCAGATCTCAGAGTTCACGCGAGCATGTTGTGCGTGTGACTCAGCCTAATTCAGACTCCCTGATGGTTACCGTGGCCCGTTTAGCCCAGCGTCAACTTATCAGAAGTTCTGGGAGGGAAAGCAGCACAGTGTCCTCCTTAGAATAAATATAGCTGCTTTAAGACGGCATGCGGAACACTGCGGCACAGTCCTAGCGTGGCCAATCTCCACCTGTCTGCTGGATGGAGAGGAGCGGAATTTGGGTCAGAGAGCCGTCGGAGAGCTCTCTCACACACACACACACACACATACACGCACACACACACACATACACAAGCCCTGGGTGATTCTTTAAAGCCGCACTGCAGATAGACAGAAAGAGAGAGAGGTGACCTGTTTGCATCTTTCAGCGTACAGGAGCCATGTAGTGATGCTTATCGTGATGAATGATACAGTCATCAGAGGACCAGACGGGTCATTGTTATGGCAACGAGGCTGATAATGGAAATGATTAACGAAGCGTTGAGCTGTTACACTGTTTCCATTTTGCGCTGCTGTATTCATCATATTCTCAAGCAGACATTTACACCAGTCAGGTTCAGAATGAGCTGCTACATATTTAAACGAGTGTTGTTTTCCCTTACACAATGTTACAGTGTTACTCCGTTGCTATGTGGTTGCTAGGGTGTTAGTAGTGGTTGATTTCCAGGATGTTACTATGCAGTTGCTAAGGTGGTTGTCAGGGTGTTGCTGTGTGATTGCTAGGGTGTTAGTGGTGGTTGGTTTCCAGGGTGTTGCTAGGGAGATGGTTATGGCATTGCTGTATGCCTACTAAGGTGTTCCAAAGGGTTTTTAACACATCACTATGTGGTTACTAGGGTATTGTGGGTGTAGTAGCCAGGGTGTTGCTAAGTGCTTTTTAAGGTGTTCTGAGAGGTTTTATCTCAATTTTATTGCTGTGTGGTTGATAGGGTGTTAGTGGTGGTTGGCAGGGCGTTGCTATGTGTTTTAGGTGTTCTAAATGCTTTTAGCATTTTGCTATGCAGTTAAGTGGTTGCTAGGGTGTTGGGTGGTTGTCAGTGTGTTGTTTTGTTTGCTAAGGTGTTCTGAGGGTTGTATACCACATCACTGTGCAGTTAGTGGTGTATTGTGGGCGGTTTGCAGGGTGTTGCTAAGTGATTGTTATGTTCTGAGGGATTTTTAGAGTGTTGCTGTGTTTCTAGAGGGTTGAGGGTGGTTGACAAGACAGTGGTATTCATTTTAGGTGTTCTGAGGTTTGTATAATTCATTATGCAGTTGCTAGGGTGTAGTGGGTGGTTTTACGCCTACTAAAGTGTTCAAATGGTTTGTTCAAAATTAGTGCTGTCAAACGATTAATCGCGATTAATCGCATCCAAAATAAAAGTTTTTGTTTACATAACATATGTATGTGTACTGTTTTTATTTATTATGTATATATAAATACACACATATACAGTATATATTTTGAAAATATTTACATGTATATGCATTTATATATTTATATTCTTATATTTTATATTATATATAAATATATTTAATATATAAACAACATTTTTCTTAAATATATACATGCATGTGTTTGTATATACATAATAAATTTACACAGTACACACAAATATATTATGTAAACAAAAACTTTTATTTTGGATGCGATTAATCGCGATTAATCGTTTGACAGCACTATTCAAAATACATCACTATGTGGTTACTAGGGTATTTTGAATTGTTTCCAAGGTGTTGCTATGCAGTTAAGTAGTTGCTATGATGATGGAGTTGTTTTCGGGGTGTTGTTTTGTTTGCTAAGGTGTTCTGATGGTTGTATATTGAATCATGCAGTTGCTAGGGTGTAGTGGGTGGTTTCCAGAGTGTTGCTATGAAGTTGTTAGGGTGATGGCAAGGGCATTGCTATACGCCTAATAAGGGGTTGCAAGTGGTTTTTAACACATCACTATGTGGTTACTAGAGTTTTGTGGGTGGTTGTCAGGGTGTTGCTAGGTGCTTGTTAAAGGGATAGTTCATCCAAAAATGAACATTCTGTCATTAATTACTCACCCTCATGTCGTTCCAAACTCGTAAGACCGTCATTCATCTTCGGAACACAAATTAAGATATTTTTGATGAAATCTCAGAGCTCCTTGACCCTCCCATAGACAGCAAGGGTACTACCATGATCAAGGTCCAGAAACCGAGCAAGGACGTCCGTAAAATAGTCCATGTGACATCAGTAGTTCAACCGTAATTTTATGAAGCTACAAGAATACTTTTTGTGCGCAAAGAAAACAAAAATAACAACTTTATTCACGCCTCCATTTTGGAGAGTATCATGACGACATGAGGATGAGTAATTAATGACATAATTTTCATTTTTGGGTGAACTATAATTTTAAGGTGTTCTGGGGTGTTTTAGAGTGTTGCTATGGTGTTGTAGGTTGTTGGTGGGGTGTTGCTATATGTTTTAGGTGTTCTAAATGATTTTAACATGTTGCTATGCTATCCAGTTGCTAGGATGATGGCTACGGCTTTGTTTTACATCTACTAAGATGTTCAAATGGGGTTTTTAACACGTTGCCATGTGGTTACTAGGGTATCATGGGTGGTGAGTGGTTGTCAGGGTGTTACTGTGCAGTTGCTAAGGTTTTTAGTGTGTTTTTAGTGCATTGCTATGCAGTTGCTAGGACTATGGCCGAGACATTGAATTACACCTACTAACATGCTCAAATGGTGTGTCCAAAACACATCACTATGTGGTTACCAGGGTATTGTAAGTGGTTTCCAAGGTGTTGCTATGCAGTTAAGTAGTTGCTAGTGTGATTGAGTGGTTTTCAGGGTGTTGTTTTGTTTACTAAGGTCTTCTGAGGGTTGTATAGTGAATCATGCAGTTGCTAGGGTGTAGTGGGTGGTTTCCAGGGTGTTGTTATGCAGTTGCTAGGTTGATGGCTATGCCTACTGAGGAGTTGAAAGTGGTTTTTAACACATCACTTTATGGTTACTGGGGTATTGTGGTTGGTTGTCAGAGTGTTGCTAAATGATTATCAAGGTGTTCTGAGGGATTTCAGGTGTGTTGCTATGGTGTTGTATGTTGTTGTCAGGGTATTGCTATGTGTTTTAGGTGTTCTAAATGATTTTAACATGTTGCTATGCTATACAGTTGCTAGGATGATAACTAGGGCTTTGTTTTACGCCTACTAAGGTGTTCAAATGGGTTTTTTAACACATTGCTATTTGGTTACTAGGGTATCATAGGTGGTGGATTTTTGTCAGGGTGTTACTGTGCATTTGCTAAGGTTTTTAGTGTGTTTATAGTGCATTGCTATGAAGTTGCTAGGGCTATAACTGGGACTACTACTGTATTATGGGACTACTGGGACTACTACTGTATTATGCCTACTAAAGTGTTTAAATGGTGTGTTTAGAGCATCACTATGTGGTTACTAGGGTATTGTGGGTGATTTCCAAGGTGTTGCTATGCAGTTAAGTAGTTGTTAGGGTGACAGAGTGGTTGTCATGCTGTTGTTTTGTTTGCCAAGGTGTTCTGAGGGTTGTAAAGTGAATCATGCAGTTGCTAGGGTGTAGTAGGTGGTTTCCAGGGTGTTGCTATGCAGTTGCTAAGGTTTTGTGTGTGTGTGTGTGTGTGTGTGTGTGTGTGTGTGTGTGTGTTTAGTGCATTGCTATGCAGTTGCTAGGGTGACAGCTGGGGTATTGTTTATGCCTACTAATGTGTTCAAATGATGTGTTCAAAACACATCACTATGTGGTTACTAGAGTATTGTGGGTAGTTTCCAAGGTGTTACTATGCAGTTGCTAAGGTATTCTGAGTGGTTTCTAGTGCATTGCTATGCAGTTGCTAGGGTGATGGCTGCAGCATTGTTATAAGCCTACTAAGGTGTTTTTAACAAAGCTTAAATATTCAGGGCTGTAGTTTGTTCAAATCACTAACCTAATTATTAATAGTGATTATTGTCCAAGCGAGCACTGCTAATGTTTACTACACAGTCAAGATTTCTTGGCCTGTTTGCATTTAGCATTGCATTATCATGTTTTCCACCATATATTTTCAGTTCAGGTCCAGCATGAGGAATTACTCTGAGCCCAAACTCTAAGTAGGTCATCATGTCTGTGTGTACCAGCACTGCTCAGTGCTGTATTGGGAACTCTCTGATCTTCTGTTGTCTTGTAAAAAAAAACAGCTGAGGCTGAAGTTTCCTCCTCTCCTGTCTTTAGCTTGCGCTCACTGTAAAGACGGCCGTCAGGGTTGCTTCATGTCCTGTAACTGATGTGGTGTTGTATGCTTTTAGAGATGTTCAAATCTTTCAAACACCCTGCAAAATGTTCTGCTACACTGTTGCTATGACACCTTATATTTTTGGAGAAGAGTGGCAGATTATTTACTTTGTTGTTTTTGCTTGTTTTTTGTTTTTGTTTTTACTTGTTTGCTAACACAAACATCACATTTGCTATTGCTCATACTTAGTTATGACCAGTGTTTTCAGAAAAGAAAATTATATACCCAATATAAAATAATAAAATAATATAAAAAAATATAATGTATTTTAAATATTTTTATTTATAATTTACAAAATAATAAAATAAATACAAAATTATATATACATGTATGTATGTATGTATGTGTGTGTATATATATATATATATATATATATATACACACACACACACACTTTATATTATTATTTTTTGTAGTAGTTGTACTTATTGCAATCACCATTACTATTGGTTTTACTGTTTGTTTTAATTATTATTTTATTCAGTAATCAGCTCACTGCAGCAGTTGAGTTTGTTTACCTACCATACACTTCAGTGTTGCCTGCGGTTTCTCTCTTGTTCACCGGGTGGATGTTTTGCTCTGAGTGCGTGAATAGTGAACTTATTTGGCTTATGCAAAGCCTGTGCATATGATAATTGGCCTAATTTAAATATTTATATAACTTGATGTCTTCAGCTGAACCTGGTAAGAATAAGGAATGAAGGGAAATTTGAATTCTTTTGATTTTAGTGTAAAATGCGCAGGCAGGCTTAATTATTTTCCTCGGATTGCAACCGAACTTCATAAATAATATGAATATATTTGCTTGTGTTTACCCAGGTCATGTTCAGACTACATTCAGGACCCGTGCGTGATTGTGTTGTCCTCTAAAGACTTGCTGTCTGTGCAGAAAATACCCTCATCCGAGGGCTGAAATTATATGAAATAGAGTTTCAATGATTCTGGAGAGGGTGCGTGTTGTTTTATTTAATTTTATTTTAGTAAGTTTTATTAAGTTTTATTTTATTATTTTATTTTATTAAGTTTTATTATATTAAGTTTCATTTTAGAAATTTACCAAAGGCTTTTTTCTCTACATGGTTAAACTATTATCTATCATATGATTAACATAGAATGTAAAACTTTTTTTTTTTTTTTTGTCATGTGTCCACCATTCTGTCTTGTTAGTTGTTGTAAGAAAGAAATGACTGAACAAATATTTTTTTATTTTATTAATGTGAAATATACATTTAAAAATAACTATAAACCAAAATTTGGGACAGGGTTGCAAAATTGCAAACCTCATGTAAATTATCTTGTAAAATATTTAGCTTGACCTTCTGAGGTAGACAATCCACATTTTCTAAATGCACCTTCTTTTACTGACCATTTGCTTTATTAGCAACCTTTTGCATGGTGCCTATATAGAACTTTCCACATGCTTTGGGTAACAGGCTGTGCATCAGTTCGTAATGCATGTACATGTCAAGTGCCTCTAGGAGACTGCAAGAAGAAGAGCTGTGATTGGCTGCCTTCCCTCAGCTGAATTACTTTCTGGGTGGCCACACTTGCATTGATGGAAAGCCACCAATGGAAACTCTTCTTCATGCGCCCCCAGAAGAGACAGTATGTGAAGAACATGGTGCATGACAGATGACACATATATCCCAGATGGCGTGCAGTGGACTGTCCTGCTAACTGATTGTTCGGTTAGTTAAACTCATTCTGATGGTGCGGCTGTGGTTAAAAATATACTTGCATGACTTTAACCCTCAAGTTGTTGTAATCATACTAATATGCACGACTTGTTTGAATACAGATTCTATGCTATAGTGAATTATATAACATAGTTGCAATTTTCAGAAATCTGTTCTTCCAGAGTTTAACCCTGACAAAATATGCATTCTCGTTCCATGATGAATAGATGAGGAGAATATTTTTGGAATAGGGTAAACTTGTTTTCACACTTTGTGGATACAAATATAGCTGGTTAAACATGGAACTCAGCCAGTTGGATAATGTTTTTCAGAGCCAAATGAGGAATTATCCTAAACCGAGCCTGCAGTGTTGGCCCTGTTGTAAAATTGCAGTCAAATTTGCCATTACTGTTCATGTTATTTAGTATTTTCGTTAGGAAATACTAATGAATACTAATGAACTACATGTACTTAATTATTGTGGAGCTGCTCACAATTGCATGTTGTTCTGATTCTAACTTTACTAATTAATTGTAACAGCTAATATGTGCATGAAGGACACTGTAATAAAAGGCTCGAGCAGAATTGTCCTGTGATTGAGAGCTGGGTTCATGCTGGTCTGAGCTCTTCTGTTGGCTCTGGTCTGATCTGATGGCCTGATTTTCACAGTTGAAGGTTTCAGTGGTAGAGCTGGGTTAAAAATAAGCTGGGATGCCCTATAGCCTCAGGACATTAGTATTTTTTCAGTCCTTCTGTCTATCTGTCTGTCCGTTCTATTTATGTATCATTCATTGTATCATCATTTTGTTCTGTCGTCCTGTCTATTGTTCGTTTTATTGCTCTGTATCGCCTCTATCTATCTATCTATCTATCTATCTATCTATCTATCTATCTATCTATCTATCTATCTATCTATCTATCTATCTATCGTTCTATCTATCATTCTATCGTTTTGTCTATTGTTCTCTCTATCTTCTATCTATCTGTCTATCTATCGTTCTATCTATTGTTCTATCTATTTGTTTACCTGTCTGTCTATCCATCATTCTATCATTCTGTCATTCATTAAATCTATCTATCTATCTATCTATCTATCTATCTATCTATCGATCGATCGATCGATCGTTCTATCTATCGTTATATCTATCATTCTATCTATCGTTCTATCTATTGTTCTCTCTATCTATCTATCTATCTATCGATCGATCGATCGTTCTATCTATCATTCTATCTATCGTTCTATCTATTGTTCTCTCTATCTTCTATCTATTTATCTCTATCTATCTATCATTCTATCGTTCTATCATTCTATCTGTCGTTCAATCTATCTATCTATCTATCTATCTATCTATCTATCTATCTATCTATCTATCTATCGTTATATCATTCTATCTATCTATCTATCGTTCTCTCTATTGTTCTATCATTCTATCTATCGTTCAATCTGTCTATCTGTCTATCTATCTGTCTGTCTATCTATCGTTATATCATTCTATCTATCTATCTATCTATCTATCTATCTATCTATCTATCGTTATATCATTCTATCTATTGTTATATCATTCTATCTATCTATCATCTATCTATCTATCTATCTATCTATCTATCTATCTATTATCTATCTATCTATCTATCTATCTGTTTATCTGTCTTTCTATCCATCATTCTATCATTCTGTCATTCATTAAATCTATCTAGCTACCGATCTATCTATCTATCTGTCTATCTGTCTATCTATCTATCGTTCGATCAATCGTTCTATCTATCGTTATATCTATCATTCTATCTGTTGTTCTCGCTATCTTCTATATATCTGTCTATCTATCTTTCTATTGTTCTGTCTATTGTTCTCTCTATCTTCTATCTGTCTATCTATCTATCTATCTATCTATCTATCTATCTATTCATTCATCTATCACAGGTGTTCATCTGCTCTATCTATCTGTCTATCTATCGTTCTATCTATTGTTCTATCTATCTATCTATCTATCTATCTATCTATCTATCTATCTATCTATCTATCTATCGTTATATTGTTCTATCGTTCTATCTATCTGTCTATCTATTGTTCTGTTGTTCTTTCATTCATTCTATCGGTCTACCCATCGTTCTATCTGTCTATAGCAACACTCTAGAAACCTCCAAGAATATCCTGGAAGCCTCAGAAAATCTTAGCATTGATCATAGTCCTTTCAGTTTATGCTTTATATTCCAAGTCTTTTGAAGTCATGTGATGCTTTGCAACAGCAACATTTAAACTGTTGTTTGCAAAATTTTTTCCTCTGACATAGCTTTCAAATCTCATTTACATTCACATGACATGTCAGACAAAGCATATAGCACCAAATTGTCTTTTTTTTTTTTAAAGAACTTAGTTTGAGAGTCTTCCTATATTTTTCTTTATGAGCTTCCTTTATTATTTTCTTCAGTGACAGTGATGTAACATTTGTACAATGCATCATGATTCATCACAGGTTCTTTTTAACATTTACTCAAGCATCTACTGTTTTGACCTTTATGATGAGTGTTATTCTCGTGCACAGCTGACAGCCGACTACATGCGAGGCTTCTGTAACGCAGCATTTCACTTACAACCTAAGACTTTAACTCTATTATTTTTTCTGCCTCAAAGCACTAGCATTTTCTTCTGAAAATGCACGTCCTTATACTTTCTTCCGCTGGGGTTTGTGTTTGACGCAGAGCTCTCTCTCTGTCCCTCCTGTTTCCCATCATGCACCACGTGTCGGTGTGATCAGAGGAGCATGCGAGGTAAGACGTAACAATTAGTTAATGGAACATGAAGAGAACAGAACAGGTCTCATCTGCTCCAAAATCCTCCCATAATCTGCTTTTTAAAATGCCCCAGTTAATCCTGCAGCGGTTTGGCGGTGGACATCAGCACCGGCCGACCCTCTCATTCAATTAAATGTGTAGAGTCAGAGAGGAAACAGACGGTCGTGTCATTTACAGGATTTACTGTAACCAGACAAGAGTGTCGTGAGTGACGCTTCCTCCAGCGCTTGTGTTGTTGTACCTTGTGTGTGTGTGTGTTGGAGAGACGGACAGACTGAGAGCGACTAAAGTCGGATGAGTGGAATGGAAAAATGACATGTGGCCATTTAGGATGAATCCCAAAGTGTGATTTCTGTGTGTTTGAAGGGGTATGTGTGTGTCGAGTGTGTGTTGTTTGCCTTGGGCTGAGCAAACTCTCTCTGTGTAGCTGATGTGGGTTTTAAATAGCAGCTCTGGAGGTGCAAACCAACATCACAGAATCCAGCACAGAAACAGGCAGCGCTGGATAAATACACACAAGAGCACATGTACAACCTGCACTGAGCACCTGACAACATCTATGAGCTAGTGAGATATAAAAACCCATTATATTGATTCGGAAGAATGTTGTACTTCAGTTTTTGTTACTTTCTTCCATCTTGATCTAATGTTTAAGTCTGTATGAGCCCAAAAAATGTTGGGTACTGGTACATTGTATGTTGTAAATGATATATTTGCAATATATTTAATTTTTACACTTCTGTTCAAATGTTTAGGGACAGTACTTTTTTTTGGAAATGAATCAATATTTGTATTCAACAAGGATGCATTAAATTTATCAAAAGTGACAGTAAAGATTTTTATTGTTAAAAAATGTTCTATTTAAAATAAATGCTGTTGTTTTGAACTTTCTCTTCATCAAAGAATCCTGAAAAATAAAATGTGTTAGGTTTCCACAAAAATATTCAGCAGTACAACTGTTTTCAACACTGATAATAATCAGAAGTGTTTCCTCAGCTGTAAATCAGCATATAAGTTTTATACACTATATTGCCAAAAGTATTGGGCCGCCCCCTTCTAATGAACAGGTTTGACTACTTTAGTAATTTCTATGAGTACAAATCTTAATGTTAAAGCATATAATGATATTCTAGGAAATTGTGTGCTTCTAATATTATAGCAACAGTTTGGACAGGACCCTTTTCTATTCTAACATGACAATGCCTCTGTGTATAAGACAAGGTTCAAAAAGAAAATTACTGATTCAGTCAGTGTGGAAGAACTTGAATGGTCTGCATAAAACCAAGTCCTAATCCCAGTTTAACACCTCTGGTATGACTGTAAATGCAGGCCTTGAGCCAAAAACTCAAATGACTTGCCAACAAATGACTTGTACATACACTATAAGGACAAAAGTGTTGGGACACCCCTTCTTTAGAACAGAAAAAGACACTAAAAAAACTGTGGCAACAACGACGGGAACATAATTCATGTATTTAAAAACTGTATTTCCATCTCTGTTGCAACAGTTTTGGACGTGTCTAAAATGACTGTACCCATATGTACAAGTGATTGGTGTTTAGTGATGAGTTTTTGGCTCAAGATCTGCATTTACAGTCACACCAGAGCCAGTGTTCAACTGGGATTGGGACTTGGCTTTCTGCAGACCAGTCAAATTCTTCCACACTGACTCAATCAATCATGTCTTTTTGAACCGAGCCTTATACACAGAGACAATGTCATGTTAGAATAGAAAAGGGTTTTGTCCAAACCATTGCTATAAATTAGAAGCACACAATTCCCTAGAATATCATTATATGCTTAAACATTAAGATTTATACTCATGGAAATTACTAAAGTAGTCAAACCTGTTCATTAGAAGGGGGCGACCCAATACTTTTGTCAATATAGTGTATCTGAAGGATCATGTGACACTGAAAACTGGAGTAATAAACACAGCAATAAATTACATTTTAAAATATATTAACATACAAAACAGTTATTTTAAATTATAATAATATTTCACAATAGTGCTGTTTTTACTGTATTTTTAATCAAACAAATGCAGCCTTGGTGAGCAGAAGAGACTGTTTGGAATCAGTCATCATTTTTGCAGTTCCATTCAGTGCCTCTAGTGATTCAGAAACTTGCACAACTTCTTTTTCTAAACTACAATATGCTACAATAATGAAGTGGGCCAAAGGTTACATAATGCAGATGACACTTGATATTTCATATCAAGTGCTTGAAAAGAGAGAAGGAAGAGAGAACTGAGGTGGCACACATTTCCCTGATCTCTGTTTCTGCTGACATTCCCTGATGAAACGACTGAAGAGAGTTGAGACAGTTTCCTCCGTCTTTATTTCCAACTGCATCGCTGTAATTAGAGTCAGCACACACACACACACACCTTTCTCTGCAAATCAAATCCGCACTTCCCATGCGCTGTAAGTAACAAGCCATTTCACTCATATTTAATTAACGTCTCACTGTGAGGTCATGCGCATCTGCTGACAGATGTAGTTTAGTGTCTGGACTGTATTAATCTAAAGACAGGATGTCATTTAACAATCACTCAAGAAAACTCAAACCAATAACATTTCCATTATGTTCCTGAAATCATCTCATAATGACTGGAAGCTCTTTCTAAAAAGCTTTTCTTTGTGTTTCATTTGTGAGTCTTTCTTTCGCTGGCAAGCGTGTGAATCGCGGCTTTGAGAATAGATGTGTTTTGAAGTTATAAAAGTGCATGTTTGGAGGTGATAATTAATGAGAAAAGCACAGAGACCTCTGTAAGAGCACCTCTGAGAGCTTGTGAAGAGGTGTAGAGAGTGTAATTTATAGTCAGACTGTGAAACAAGAGGAGATGAACAATTTGGTCGGTCTCGCAAGCAGCTGGCAAGAAATAAGCAATGTAAAGTTATGATTGTGATGTCACTGCGCTATATTAAACCGTGAAGTTGTAAATGTTCTTTTATGTGCAAAAGCAATTCGTGTGAAAACAGGTGTTAAAACTTGCTTTTATTACATCCTTAAAAGTAAAAGAATGAAAAATATATCTTAAATAAAGCCACAAGCTGTGAGAGAATGTGCCTCGCAGTGATTTCAAGGTAAAGCATGTTCTTAAGCATGGTAAAATCAAAGCTTCAAATGATTAATTGCTTTCATAAAACAGCTGCATCAGCAATATAATAAAGCACCAGTAATGTTTGATCAGATGTGCATCTCCTGAATGCAGCAGGAGAATAGTTTACATGTCACAGATTGTTTGGTTGGACTCATAAAAATGTGAAGTTATGAATTTGATGTCATTGCACAAAATTAAATCATGACCTTCTAAGTGGTCTTTTAAGTGGCAGTAGCACTAGGGTCATTCAGTGTAAAATATGTGTGTCTCCTAGAGTAAATTGTACACATTTTCAGTGGTCAAAACCCAAATGTGGGTCACTTTTCATACAACTGATATTTTTTTCTTGCAAAGAGGAATGTCTGAAGAACAAATAGTTTTGAAACTAGAAATGTTGGAACTAAAGTCTTTTGACAAAGAATGACCTACTGTGAGTTGCTGCATGTTTATAAAACTGTCCCAAATGCTCGCTTAAATGGATGAGACTGCCTGACTGATGTGTACAGTGACCAACCATAGTTTGTTTCATGTTAAGTGTCATTTAAGGCAGCTTTATCCGAAATAGATTGTAGTTGATTAATAAAAGACCACAATGATCATAGCAACACACTTTAAATATGCAGGCTGAGGCTGAGAACAGAAGTTAATGCATTTAGCTTTATATTAAAGTAGTTTTGCTGCATGTCATGATTTAGACAGCTAGGATAATGTTTTCGTTTAATGCACTTCATTGACAGCACTGGATGGGAATGTTTCCCAGTTTGACTACAATCTGTGAAATATTAAACAATGCTTAGAGCTGGCTTACCTCAAGTGATCTGACAGCTGCAGCCCATGGAGAAACAACACTCAGCGAGAAACTGTTTTTCTATTGTTATGCTGCTCATCTGGTTTACAGTGGATATGATATCCTGAGAGAGAAATAGAATTAGAAAGGAGTATAAAGGAGTCATTTCTTGTCTTGTGTACAAGAAAAGTGAATCACTATGAACATTTTCATCAGTCTAAGGGGATAAAGTATATATTCTGCATAATGTTTTTCTTTTCTTTGCAATAGGATCTGGAATATTACAGTACTGTTCCACTTTATTCAGTGTTTATATTCCCATGGCTGCAATTACGGTTGCATTTTTAAAGTGGTGCCCTAAAAATATTGTTTTAATACAACATCTAAAATGCACATGTGCTCATTGCCTGATCTCTCTCTCCTGTCTGAGCAATCTGAATGTAATCTATATGGAGTTAGGCCATGTTAGCTTTATCTTTATCCTAAAAACATTCACCTAAAGTAGTTTGTTTGAGATCATTTTAGCTGTTGTCGCTAAACGGATTTGGACTGAATTTGGTGGATGGCAGCTGTTCCCATCGATGGATGTTCTCATGTGTCTCACAACCATCTGCCGATCAGATGCCACGTCACGTAAGCTCTTCATGTGCTTTTGACATCTCCGCTCATCTCTCTTTATTTGATGAGCTAAAAATACATTTAAAAGAGTGACGATGGCAGTCTGTTGGATATGAATTACTTGATGATTATTTTTCACAAGGATTTGGCTACAAATAACACAAAGCACAGTAGATTGTGAATAAACATCTATAGTTCTGAGAAATTCAGTAATTACAGTACTTAAATGATGCCCGCTTAGAATGTTGATAAATGTACAATGCATTAAAGTCTTGAAGTTTTTTGGAAACTGTAAACAGTCTTCAGTTTGGCTAATGAAGAGCTTGGCAGAAATATTGTTTATTCAAAAAAAAAAAAATTTAATGCATTTGTTTACTGAACACTGGTGTCTTGTCATTTTTAGTTGCTGTATTTTATTAAAGCAGTAAGCTGTGTATTCAAGCTGTGAGATTTTTCCACAGTTAAAGGAGTAACTCACTTCATTTCACTTCCATTATATGAATTGATTCTTTTCTTCTTCTTCTTTTTCTTTTTTTTTCTAAAAAATCTTCATTTGTATTCATCTAAAGTCATCTGGGATGGCACGAGGGTGAGAAAAGGATGAGAGAATTTTCATTTTTGGTGAACTTTCCCTTTAAGAAGTGACATTTGCATTTATTCATTTAGCAGATGCTTTTATCCAAAGCGCCTTACAAATGAAGAACATCATACGCAATTTGTCATAAGAGATGACAATATTCATGGTGCATAACAAAGATTTTTTTTTTTTAAATAAATAGGAGTCTGCATAATAAACAGAAACAAAAGCACAACAAATAAATGTTGTTTGATTGGTCTGTTTTTATTTCAGAGGTGGTGGTGTGGGACTGAATGATTTGTTTTTGTTTATTTGTTTTCTCTGAATGCATTGATTGGCATGGTACTGTTTGTATTGATTACTGACTAACTCTTTTCCTCACAGAGAGAGAGAGAGATGCGGCTCAACTCTCTGCCTGCGGCTACAACATAGTTTACTCTGACTGACTGTAGTGATTAACCAGGAAAACACTCAATATTGAATTCAACATGTTTGGCGTGTGTGTGTGTGTGTGTGTGTGTGTGTGTGTGTGTGTGTGTGTGTGTGTGTGTGTGTGCGCGTTTTTGTGAAAAGTCAGGACATAGATTTGTATAATGACAAAGGTATGACATAGGTATTACAAGGAGAAGGTGACTTTTCAGGACATTACCCCATGTCCCCACTTTTCAAAACGCTTATAAATCACACAGAATGGAGTGTATTGAAAATCTGAAATAGCACAAAGTTTCCTGTAAGGGGTAGGTTTAGGTGTAGGGTTGGTGTAGGGCAATAGCACATACAGTTTGTACAGTATAAAAACCATTACGCCTATGGGATGTCCCCACTTTTCACAAAAACGAACATGTGTGTGTGCGTGCGTGTGTGTGTGTGTGTGTGTGTGTGAGCAAAAGAGAGATTATTGGATGCAGAACAAAGATATTGATATTAAACTTCAAAGGAATATTTCACTCAATTTAAAATGATCAATGTTGAAAACAGTTGTGCTGCTTCATTTTTTGTGGCAACTGTGATACATTTTATTTTTCAAGATCCTTTGATGAAAAAAAAGTTCAAAAGAACAGCATTTATTTAAAACAGAAACCTTTCATTATGTCTTTACTGTCACATTTGATAATGTTTAATGCATCCTCGCTGAATAAAAGTATTTTCATTGTATGTCTTTATCATTAACTGTAGTTTATATAATCTGAACAGTAGCTCATTGTCCATCACTCTAATAATCTAAATTAAATTAAAAAGATGCATAGTTTATGCTATTATGTAAGTACGTTCATATATGAGAAGTTTCAGGTCACTTCAGGATAATCCAGGCTAGAGTGGAGGTTTGAGGTCAGTTTGGGTGAGAGTTTGGCTCAGGACAGAGCTGGTGTTTGGATTTAATGTGTTTGAGGTGGGATCAAACGGAAAGGTTCGGATTGAATCTTGCTTCATCCCATTAGCTTCTGCGGAGAAGGGAGTCTAAAGGATAAGTATGCAAAAATGTACTGCTTGTCAGACTTTTAATCCAAAGCAAGTAGCTGTAGACTGCACTGACAGATTCCTATTGGCAGCTCGGGGCTAAACACTTCTCCAAAGGCCTTCATGATGATAGAAGAGGAGCAGACATGCATGTCTGTTCAATCTCACAAGTCTTTAACCTGTCAGCAAAAAGCAAATGTCCTTAATTGGATCATCTGAATGCAGCGCATTTTGAAAAGTAATACTAAATTTACATTTTTGATGATGGAAATCTTTTCTATATCACAATATAAACTGAACTGAAATGTTTCAAACAACTTTTTGGCAATATTGTTTTAATTGCTAATCAGCAATTGTTTTGTATTTTGTAATTGTTTTTTTTTTGTTTGTTTTTTTTACAGTGTTCTTTGACACTTTCTATCTCAAGTTTTCTATCATAATGACATCATCTAACAGGAAGTGACACCATTTTAGAGGACAAACAGTACAAACAATGAAAGTATTCTCAATGGATTTGATGAAGTCTGGAGTGTTTTGTGGCGTTTGTTTGTTTGTTTGTTTGTTTCTCTAAAACATTCATCTTGTTTAATATATTATTAGATAATAAATATATTATTAGATAATATTTGCATTTCAGAAGATGATTAAAAATATGCAATTAACTTTAGCACTTTATGAATATCTTCATTCTTGTCATTGTGTAATAATAAATTAAAGTCTCCAAGCTTGACCAGAGCATACAGTATTGCTGTAGCATATTTACACAAATATCCTTAAATGACAACACAAACTTAAGCTTTTTTATTTTAATTACAGAGTAAAGGTGTTGCACCACAGGAATGGGAAAGCTGACATGACACTTAATGATGGAAAGACATTTCAAAAGTATCATAAACTCATATAGTTGTTCAGATTTGTTTGCGAACTTAATTTAGACACCTTAACCCAGTTCACTCTGTGTATAATAACTGCATCCAGATGCATCAAGCATCAATTTATTGAATTACTTCACACGAGTCAGATGCTTCAGTCACCTCCTCAGATCATGGCTGACATATTATTCCCAACATCTCCTCCCAGAAGACCTCAGCATACGTGTCACATGCTTCTGCAGGTAAATAAAGATGAAACTGAGTGTTTTCTGGTTCCACTCGAGTCTAGACCTGAAGAAGAGACTGTTAAATATACAGAACAAGCTATTATCAGTATTTTAAAGTCAATCTGTCAAGGCGAATGGAATGGGTGCAGAGTCTTCTGTCCCGTGTGTAACAGTTTAATTCAGGCTTGACATGTACAAACATTAAAATGCTCCTGTTTCTGTCCTTTAATAAAGCTCCTCTTGTTCTTTCTGTCACAGGTCTGTTATAGTCAGGGTCTCATGAAGTCAGGATTTTGAATATCAGCATATAGTTTGAAACACATTACAGATTATTCAGTAACACATTATTTTAAGATGTCCTTGTTACATATGTTACATGTACTTACTATTATAATAACAATAAGTTATGCATAATTACATGCAAGTAACCCTAAGCCAAACCCTAATCCTTACCCTACCCATATAGTAAGTACATGTAGTTAATTAATATTACTCAGTATTTAAATGTATAATTACACTGTAACAAGGACACCTTAAAATAAAGTGTAACTGATTATTCTGACCCATAACCGCCCACCAGAAACCATATGATTGACATGTAGTAGTGACTGACCACAGTTTTTGCTTTTATGTCAGAATGAGGAGTCTTTTATAATATTTGACTTTTTAACGTCACACTTTTTTTTTTTTTTTTGTCATTTAGGAAAGAGTTCGTGTGAAATATATTAAATAGATTACATCACAATAATGCAGCAGCCTGAACAACAACAGCAGTAACTACTACTACTGCTACTAATAACAAGAAGTCAACTATGTACTGTATTACTTATATGACTTCCAAAGACTTTTATAGTAGGTTTTTTTAAGCCTTTTGTAGTTTGGAAGCATAAATTATTATTTAAATTATTTGTAAAGCAAAAAGCAATATGACAATTTTTGAAAACGTTCTGAAGACCGAAATTCATTCGGATTTTAAGACAACAAATGTAATTTTTTGAGTCAACTATTCCGCTGAAAAGTATATTATTAGCAAGTTTTGAAGATTAAAAATAATGAAGACAAAAAGTAGATTTGGGTGCTAAACGTCTAAACTGAATGAATGGAGGTCGCTGTCCGTGGTGCTGATCTCTATCGCTCGCTCGCGCGCCCTCTCTCTCTCTCTCAAACACACACAGACACACAGATCTCTCTCTCTCTTCTCTCAGTGTTTGCGTTGCTCTCCTCGCGGATGAATCTCGCAGTGATGGAGATCAGAGTGGCTCGTTTTCGCGTTCGCCGGAGATAAAGTGATTTTAAGGAGAAATGCGGCGTGTTTCCTGTGCTGATCTCACACACCGCCAGACCTGAGCTCACATTGAGACGAAGAGCGGCGCTGGGAAGTTTAATGTTTCTCAAGAGCGACGGAAACAATCAGCCGAACATCTGAGGTAAAACTCCTCGATCTCTGCTGAACCTTTTAGTCTCAGATCAGATATTGACGGCAGAACACCAGAGCCTGTCAGGCTGTTTGTGCTGTTTGAGTTTAGATGTGTGTCAGTATGTGTGTTTTGCTGTTGTTTTGTAAGTGTGCCTGTGTGTTTCTGACAGATGAGCCGGAACACAGTGTGAGGGCTTGGGCTGTGTCTCATAACCTAGTGAGCTGACTACATAGACTTCATTTTTTGGGGCATCACAGGCCCGTTTTGAGTCGAAACGCTTATGTACAAAAATGCTGCTGGAACGTAAATACTATATACAGTCTGCTCATTATGGTTTGAGACAGCAATGATGCGATTAGTTGTGTAGTTGCTGCATTTGGGCTAATAAGCACTTAATGAAAGTAAAATATTTACTATAATGACCACTGTCTGTCAGTCTTATATCGTATTTGTAGGTTTAATCACAGGCCGAGAGTGATAACTGCATTTTAAACAGTGATAATTGTTGGCTTTGCGCTAGTTTTGAATGGCTTTCTAGTGTGCAGTCGACTTGGACTTAAATGACGAAAAGAACTGCTAGCCACGTTGATTCTGATGGAGAATCACAAATATTGATTGTAAAGCTGGTTTGAGTCTCAAGGGTGGGTTCAGATACTCTCCTGACCTCTAGATGAGACATTTCCTGCTGTATGAATACAAGTATGTGCAGTTTTACACATTGGCATGTTGCTTCCTATGAACAGGGTGCAAAATGAGGTTTGATACTGTCAGAAATGATGTTTAACCATCTCAAGAGGTAAATGAAAGCATTGTTTGTGGTGTTTTTACAGCATGTAGCCTTGCAAATGCCTGCCTTTTTGTGAAAACTGAATTTGCTTCTTCAGCTGTCTGGCTATTCTGTGTGATGTGAAATACGGTATCATCATATGTGGATTGAGCTTTTTGAAAAACTCAGTTGGTGATGGTTTCAGTTGATCATATGCTCACACATTTTTATTCTTGTCATACAGGCTCCTTTAAGATGATGGCTGAATAGAGTGGATTTTAAGATTCAGCTCAATTCTGGTTTTGTTTGTGCATCCAGCTCCATCATTCTTGTTTCTGGTATCTGTCCACCCTGTTGAAAGCCCCTCTAATTTACCCTCAGCTACATTTATTTCATTCTTACCTCTGAACTTTCTGCAAAATGCTCTCGCTCTCTCTCTCTGCATGACTTGAAATTTTGTCAACTTTTGACTAAACACTGTTGTGTAATGAATGTCTGTCCTTTAAACATAGTCAGAAATACAAAAGATCTGCTCAGATTGTTGTGTTAGCGCTCATTTGTTGAGTTGTATCTAGCACAGTGAGTGTCATCTGTGATGCTCTCTATAACAGGCTGATGGCTTGGCAAATGCTCGATTCGTCTCTGGGCACACTTACATGCACTGTTTTAGCAACTCACAGAATACCTAGATATCTTGGCTTTTGACGCACTTCTCAGTGCATTTTATACTGCACTGCATATGGGGATTGTTGCTTAATTCTTCAGCTTATGTTTTTTTTTTTTATATAATACTGTTTTAATTTGAATTATGGTGGCATATATTGCAACTATATTATATTTTAGCTATCTAAGTTAGTTTCTTTTGCACAGACAATTGCAAATACATGTTCAAGTTCACTTTATTATCATTCAACCCAGAATGGTTTCTCTACCGGTACTGGCAATAATTAATTCAAAACATTAATATTATCAGCAAGACAACAGTTTATAGAAAGGCCATTTTGCATATCACATATCAGAAATGCAATATATATATAGTACAAAGACAGTAATCCAACAGATTAGACAATAAACACAGTATACAAGGCATTTTGGAAGTGCATGTTCAGTGTGCAAACCTTCCTCACATTGTCCAATCCATTTTTCTTATTCTTTTCTCTTTGTTTTTTGTAACTCCACTGTCAAAAGCTGAGTATCCTGATGTGATTATAACTGTGAATGAAAAGAGTAATGCTAGGACTCTTTTCTACAACCTAGTGCACTGCGTTGCTGTCTACCATCTACATGCGTCCTAACTGAAGTGGAGGCTCATAAGTGACAGATTTGGAGCGCAAATGTGTGTCATACAAATAGCATCTCACATTAAGCAAACATGAAACTGGATGCACAATTGATTTTCATAGGCTTATGATATGATGTGAAGTTATGAAGATAATGATGCAATGCTAAAAACTATGTACAAATATTAAGTAATATAGTCTATTTTAATTAATTGAAATAATCATATTTATATATTTGCAATAATTGTATTAAAAT